>FIZR01031116.1:0-20404 GCA_900060175.1 Ferrisia virgata
GACGACATTTCAACTTAAAATCATAAAATCAATCCTTCATAAAATAAGTCCACTGGTGTCAGTCCAACGATAACATCACACTGTTGACAGTTCACCAATAACATGTCTAATTTTCCTCAATATTTCAACTTAAAATTATAAAATCAATCCTTCATAAAATAAGTTCACTGATTTTATTCTGGGTCATAAATATCTGTCTCCTGATTTCAGTCCAATAACAACATCACACTGCTGACAGTCCACTAATAACATCTCTAATTTTCCTCAACATTTCAATTTAAAATTATAAAATCAATCCTTCATAAAACAAGTTTACTGATGTTATTCTGGGCCATAAATATCTGTCCCCTGATTTCAGTCCAATAATAACGTCACACTGTTGACAGTCCACTAATAACATTTCTAATTTTCCTCAACATTTCAACTTGAAATCATAAAATCAATCCTTCATGAAAAAGTCCACTGATGTCTTGGCAGGCCATAAAAGTCTGTCCACTGATGTCGGTCCAATAATGACGTCACTCTGTTGACAGTCCACTAATAACATCTCTAATTTTCCTCAACATTTCAACTGAAAATCATAGAATCAATCCTTCATAAAATAAATCCACTGATGTTATTCTGGGCCATAAAAATCTGTCCCCCGATTTCAGCCCAATTATGACGTCACATTGTTGACGGTCCACTAATGTCATCTAATGATGATGGTGAACTGCTGACGGTCAATTGTCGATGATTTTTCCAGAATGCGCTATTAAACATCTTTCGATGTTAAAATCGATACTATTTATGTAAATTTGACCGTAACAACTTGATTTAAGAAAAATGAGGGCATTATTCTACCGATAATGGATTATTTGCTGGTGAGAACTGAGGTAGATAGGTAGCCAAGGTACACAGTAGCAGTACGTAGATAGCAGATTGTATAAAACGTAAACTACGTTCACGTTTGGTGTCATTACTTTGTTCAATCCTAATTGCAAATTCGAAACAATGTAACATTATCACTTATCAAATTCAACTAAGCTGCCTTGCATCTTGATTTACATATGCATATTATCCATATATGTACTCTTCAATTTTGCAAAGTTGACGTTACTTTTGCTGCAATATTTTTTACGTAATATCGAATGGTTAAGTTAATTAGCGTAAGTTTTTCAACGACATTCGTCATTGTGTGTTATTATATAATCGGAGTTGAAGTTCTATCTGAAATCACGAAATAAGTAACAAGTAGAAGTAAGTATAGGTACCCATACATTACGCACCTATTTCTAGATTTGTATTGTACTGACAAGTTCAGGACAGATTAGGTACGAATTACAACGTTTTATTTTAAGAAATCAGCGACCAAAATTTCGTAATGTGCACGAATAAAATTATCTGCCTATACGTATGTATTTTACAGCTAGGTAGATGATATATGCAGCCAACGTTATCTGTGAATTGAGGGTCGTTCGTATTGCCCTAAAGTGAGAAAAATGTTTTACTTACCTCGTCTGAATTGAGTAGCCAAATGGTTGGCCGAATAGGTCAGACATTCGTTCAATTTCGGATCATTTTTATGACAAGAATGGATAATTTCACCTGTAAACAATGCAGAAATTACGATTACACGATGCTTTTACCAATATGTACGAGTATACCTGCGTACAGTAAGTATATTGGTAGAGAGGTACGTATACTCGGACGTATACCTACAATACATAGTGTGTACTCGAATTAAATGCGTAATGGGATACCGAGAAAATAACTTTTCTAATTGTGGTCACTCTCGGTATTTCTCAGGAAGTGAAAGTAATTTGTCTACGAAGACATCGTTACTAATTACGGTTACCTACACGGCGGCGAGGTGCTTTGATTTGGCGAAATGTTTTAATCGGGGAACCGGTTTAATTTTCACATACGATAGCGGTTCTAGAAGGTTACAACTCGAGAGAAAGATGATGATACCTATTTCATCCGATTGCCATTACATTTTAACTGCATTGCGCAGCTACATACGTTTACAATATTTGATATATTTGATGGATTTTTTCTAAATGAATTTTTGATACGTCTTTACACGTGAAATAATTAAATGAGAAGAAATTTAAAATTTTTGAATTCTAAATTCAATTTAGCGAAAAGTATTTAATTTCAAAATAGTCCGAGTCCATTTATAAATTTTCTGATTAGATAATCAAAATATAACCATCAAGTGGGTGGTTGAGAGTCCAAGCAAACTATATGAAACTTTAAGAATTTTCAAACTTCCGCCATCGCAGCTTATATTACGAGCTTATTTTACATTTCAAAAAACAACTGCAATTATTACTTACTTAGTTCCCTTTGAGATTTTTGTTGACCGGTGGCGAATTGAAAAGCGATCAATAAATTTACAAGACACGACTTCAATACGAGACCCATATCTAGTGATTTTTGAATCTAAAAAAAAAAATAATGATAATATTCGAATAATTAATATTGTTAGGTACTACTGATTGGATTTGTTCAGGGTTATAACAATGAAAATATAAAAACGAAGGTGTGGCTGTACAGGTAAGGTATACCAGATTAAAAATTTTTTTTTTTCACATAGGTAATCGTAGAAGTTTCTATTCTTATCTCATGACTCAACATATACTGTGTGCATTTTACGTGCAGTTAGTCTTTCATTATTTATTATCAAATCGCTCATCTTTAGGTATAATTTCGTTATGAGATCAGTTGTCAGCTAGTTACTACCTCACTACATAGTACCCACTGACTTAACTAATTAGACAGAGACAACGTTTAACTACAGAATATCGAGGTAGGTGGATAACTAGACCAACTAGGTAGTAAGTACCAGTACGCGTACGTATTCAATTGGATATGTTTCAATTTCATATTGTCATCATTATCGCCAGTGTTGAGGCAACTGGTGCGAAAAAATTTTGATTGCAGAAATGACTTATATCTCTTTTATCATTTGAAATACGAGTACATAAATAAGTATGTAATAACTGTAGATTTGTGAACTCTGCTGGAGAGAGTGTAATAACATTAATTAATGCTCGAATCATTTAGAGAGAAAGTAGCTAACCTTGAAAAATTGATCAATTAAAAAAGTTCATAATACTCGCGCAATATGTAATAATATCTAACAAAAGCTTATATAACTATAGGTGACATTTTTTTTTCGGACGAGAAAAAAATCGTACTCGTAAATAGGCACCTATCATTGGTATCGCAGAACATTTAATAAATCCAGTTAATATATATTATTCAACTTTCTTCCAGTTATTTATTTTTTTTTCCAAACAACGGTGCATAATACGATCATGTGGTAAAAGTTTCGGAAGTGAGTTTATGGCGTGAAATCACTCAGAAAATCTATAAGTTGGATGCGATCTCTGCGTTTAAGATACTAAAAACTCGATAGAATCTATCGCTTATTACGTAATAAGAATCACTTTTATATCGTTAATAGTCACATTTTTTAATCGTCTTATTTATGGTGATTTTTAAATTTTATTGTAAGAAAAAATGAACTTATTTTCCATTAAATATCGTGAAGTTATCTTTTAATTATGCAAGCGATATTAAAAGTTTCTTACTTACAACCGTTGATTCAATCCTCCGAACGTATCGTTTGGTTTATCCTGCTGTTCATGGCCAAATCAAATTTAAATCACCTGCTTTTTTACTCTCAACGTATTTTAATTTCTGGTGAGATAGCTACTTTTTTATGCCAAAATTCAACTTTATCCGTACGTATTCGACTATTCATCTGTAGTGTTCGTACGATTTGAATTTAGCTCTCACCACTACAGTAAAAAAATGTGATAAACCAGCAGGATTGTTAAAAATGAAATATCTAACGAATTTCCAATAAATACCTAATCTCGATTGATTTATTTCATTTTTATTTGTACAGATGAGAGCTTAATTTAAATTGTACAGAATCTGCGTACGTTTATCGCTAACAAGCGCATTAATGCAATCATTTAACAATGTAAATAATTGCACGAGCACATCAGCCTTTCTTCATCTTTGTTTGTAAAAAAAAATTGACGAATCATCCTATCTATTACTTAAAGACATTCTGTTATTGTTGTCCCAAGCAACGAATAAGCAACAGATACATTAAACTTCTAATCGAACAAATTACGTATGCAAAATGAAAACAGAGAAATTAAACAATTTTGAATTTACCAAAATTATTAGTCAACATAATTCCATTAATTATTCTGGTAAATGTCCGAATTTTTGCCATTCATCGGTATTAAAATAACATTATTTGTTGGTACGCATAGGCCTACCTATTTGTGATTACAGCACATGGGAACTGGAAACTAAGTAATCGAATAAAATATTGAAATTACACAGCTTTCCTAAAATTTTATATCCTCTTTTTATCCACTTTTTTAGTCTTTGTATGTACTGTAGTGACCGTGAAAAAAATTTCAAAATTTTTTGTCCCCCCCCCCTCGCCCTCATCATAAATTTCATTCAAATGTCGGTATTAATACGCAGATACCTGTGCTCGTGCAAGAATATTGACCGTTTGACTTTTAAATTTGGAATTTTGAACACGAAATTCGTTTTAAACTACAATTGTCGAAGAAAAACTATGAACGGTTCCCCGCAATAACGATAAAGAATGGAAAATTCATTTTCATCAAATTACGAGCAAATCGATCTTGAATTTCTCTGTGCCATATTTTCGTGATTAGAAAGGACAAAGGAGGCAACGAGAAATTTTTCAAGCGAGTTTTTAAAGGTCACTTCAGCAATACGAGTAAAATTTTGAGCGTATTACTATTTAAAGCTGTAATTGACAACGCGTTCATCTCCGATCTTGGCACTTCCGTCTTTCTTTCATTAAAAGAAGAAACCCGTCCAACCATTGCTTCACTTATCGTTCTTGAATAAGAAAATCTTGAGCTATAGGTACTTATAGCCTACATCTGATATTGTCCCAAACAATATAAATTAAATTAAAATAATTGAAAACTAACTCGTTTAAAGAAATATCGCATCGATACGATATTGTTTAGATTTTAAAAACACGAAGGTTAAGGCTTTTGATGAGATAATAAGAAAGAAATAAAAATACACGGAATGTAGGGCGTAGCAAAGTACATACTAATGACCTGTAACGATAAAATCATTTCACCTCGCTGCGGGAGGGCGTTGATTAAACTTAGGTATAATACCTGTACGTATATTACACTGAATATTAATAAAGAATACGACATGCTTCGTGGTGTACTCTTCGAAAAAACTATCATCAATTATAAAGTCATCGTAATATACTTATAAACAAAAATATAACAGTACACGAATAACTAACTACCTGCCCATTAACTTAACACCAAATGCGAATATTTCACTCAAGATTTCATAATCGAACACGCCAAAAAAAAAAAAAACATTAAAATTTGGGAAGAAGAAAATTAACGAAATGGAATAAGCAATAAGTACAACGTATAAAAAACCTACCGAAGATGGAAGAATGTTGATCCTACGACTGGTAATAATCTTAAGCAATTTATAAATAAGTATTGTCACTAGAATACACAGTACTTGCCGAAAAATCTTATTAGGTCGTAGGTTACACTAAGATTTCAATAAACCGAAAAATATCGTAAAAAAGTAATATTTTTTTGTTAAAAAGCTAAAAAGAAAAGAAAAATTACAATATAAACTTACCCGATTGCGGAAGGTAAGTGAAATGGCCGAGATAACGTTGTTCGGTGACCTAAATGCGAGCACAGAAGTAAAGTTAACAACTGCGAACCTGTTCACGCCACATAGGAAGAATTACTTTGCGTATTCTACACCGAAGAAGATACTAAACTAGACACTCCATCGTTTAACGTATTTAAACTAGTTTCAAGTTCACTGGCATTCCGTAGGTACGTACTCTCTCCGTTTCCACTCGAAATTTGTTTCTTCCATATACGAATATTTAACGCATTTATGTATTACATATTTTTTCCCTAATTTTCACATTTTTTCTTTTAATTTTTTTTTTTTTTTTTTTTGTAGCACATCAGCGAAGAATAAGAAAACAACACTGATTGGTGTAATTAGTAAAAATCATAATACAAATCCGTTGACTTCACTTCAGAAGTAAATTTTAATTATTTTTGCCGTACGAACCTATATTTTTATTTTATTTTTTTTTGACAACGATGCTATTCATAGAATACCATTATCGAATAATTTCCCATAATTTTATCGTATTCCGAGTGTGGGAAATGGGAATGGTTTCTTTTATCTAATGCTTATCGACCGTTATTTTTTTACGCGAAAAAGTTGCACGATTATGGCGGAATAGCCCAGGTCTACCTACGATGCATTATTTTTGAAAATATCGTCATTTCCAGTCTTATAAAATGACTTTATATCGAGTTTATATACTCGCATAGACTGCATACGAAATGAACCCGCAAATACCTCGACTTGACCGTGAATAACTATTAAGGAAAAATTTTAGCTCAGATTTCTGAGATCACCTCGCCAGTACGAAAAGATATTGTACTTTCTGACCTCTTGAAGCACAGGTGTACTCAGAAATTTTTCAAAAGAAGGACTAAACCGCAAACACTGTATTCAAAACATCGTGCATTCTTTCTATGCTTGAAAATAAGGCAACAACCGAGAATTCTTCGATGGTAGCTGAAATTTCACATCACACAAAACGAGGGTAAAATTTTCAAATAAATGGGATTTTAGCTTATAATTAAAACAAAGGCTTCGCAGTGTGTTGCTTTGAGCCTGATTTTCATAAAATTGTTCGATTCGTGGAATAAAAGTGGAGCTTTGAAATGATTTTTCTCGATCAGTGAAAAAGGCACTGGTACATATGAGACTGAATAGCTGAAATCTTAAAAACACATATTTACGGTCTCTGCCAAATCTGCAAATCAATTTGGAAGGGAGATATGAGAAGGATTATCCCAAAAAATAAGAAAAATTGTTCAAAGAACTACCTTTTTGTGTCTTTGAGGAGGTTCAATAAGGTCGAAAAGTCGAACTCCCACGAAATATATTTCGAATTTTCACTAAATCTACATACCAAATTGCAACCCTCCATCTGAATTCGGACGCGAGATATGGAAAGGACAAACTCAGAAAATAAACACAGTAACGCAAAATTCTACTTTTTGAAAGCTGTAAAAAGGTGTACGTAATGAAGCTAAATTGTCGAACGAAAAACCCCGAGACCCCGAAAGGCATGTTTACCACCCTTACTAAATTTCCAAATCAAATTTCCACTCAATATCAAGGAAACATACGCTAGGAATGGTATTTTTTCAAGATCAAAAAGTGGGAAAACCTTCGCATCTCTCTTCCTAATCGACGCAGGTGGCTAATTTTTTATTTGATTTGAGCGAGTTTGGTCGGTATTGTGCCGAGTAAATGATTTTAGTCTTCAAGAGGAAAAAGTAAAATAAAACGGATAAATATCGGATAGACTCAAAAAAGTCTTAACGATCTTCCAGGACAACAAGATTTCATTCGTATAAATATTGGCAAGGCGTATACTTTAGGCTGATAAGCAGGCCCGTAGTCAGAAGGGGGCAATAGGGGGCGTTGCTCCTTCTAGAATAATTTTTGCCTCCCTAGAAAAATTACCCAAAAACCCCATTTTTTACTTTTTTCTTGGTCATTGACACAAAAATTAATAAATCCACATAAATGTATTTCAAATCGATGGTCACATTGATAAATTGACATATTTTCGACCTAACGATTGGTAACAGTGTTTGGAATTTGAAATTTTTTTGGCGTTGAAAAAAAATCTGCCCCCTCTTTGCCCCCCCCCCCAAGAAAAAATCCTGGCTACGGGCCTGCTGATAAGCGACATCATCCCTCCCATTACAAGCTAGAGAAACTTGCTTTAATTCCTTATATTTTGACAAATTTTCATATATTTTTCACTCTTTTGATTGTTTCGCCCAAATGAACCTTTTCAACTGTCCGGTTCCGATATCAACGAAACTTGACTAAAATGAAAAGAGCATGTCAACCCCCCCCCTACTCCCTCCTGGAACAGAATTTTCAGCTGCTGAAATTGATTTTTGGATTTTTGTACTTGAATGTATAACTGATAAATACAATAAAAATAAAATACTTCATAAAATATGATCTATTAAATTTATAACGGAGTAAATTGAGTAACTACCTAATATTGGCCGTGCGAATCGATCTATAATATTTTACAGATATTCTGAAGGCTCCAGAGAGTTTTTGTTTCCTTTAGGATTTTAAAAAATAAGAAAATTAAATGGGTTGAGACATCTGTTCAACCAAAACGTATTTGCTACCTAATCTGGAGCTCGTGATTCAATACATCAAATTTTCCAAACGTTCTGCAGCCTACAGCAACGAATTTATTTCTCTAAGATTTTTGAAATGCCCCGAACTGCCGAATATGAACTTCAGCAGCTAAAAATTTTGTAGTAGCCTACTGGCACCCACTCTAATAGATTAAAGTAATTTTCCTGGAATTTCTAGTCGAACATATGAAAAGAGTTTTTTATATACCAAAAATTCAAAAATGAACTTCAGGAACTGAAAATTTGGTTCCGGAGGTCTAGCTGAGTTCCGTTCAAATCGAAGCCGGACAACTAAAGTCTGATTTCCTCCGCCATATTGCGAGAAGAAAGAATCCGAGACAGAATTTGTTTAAACAGGGTTTCAAAAAAAAAATTGCTTCCTGATTCTAGAAGTCTAATTTGGTGGGGTATCAATTATACAAGTGGGAGGATGGTCTCGAGTCAATATACAGTTACGTGCAAAATTTGTAAATATGGTAGGGTTCTAGAAGGCTTAACTTCTCATCGCTGGGCAGATTATGCAAAATTTATAAAATTTTTCAACGCAGCAGCTTAACATTGCAATTAAGTAAATTCAACATGCAACGAGTATGAGATAATTCTCTCGTGTTTTTTTTTAGCAGCTGTGATTATTTTTCCTTGTACAGCTGACTTGCGAATCTCTTCGTAAGATTTACACTTCCTTGCAGTAAAAATAGTACCTACATAAGATCTATACCTTCGGGTACATCGGTATATGTAAATAGCTATGTACTATTTAGGTATCTAATGTATACACGCAGCTTACACACGAATTCGTATAATGCCTGCGGAAGGACAGTGAATTTTGGAATGTTTTTATTTGATAAACACGCGTGTTCGATTGCTCTGAAATTTGTTAAAATTATAATGTTGTACCGACGATGATGTTGAAATCGCGGAACAATTGGCAATTCAATTCGTACACATTCGCGAACTTGATAACCCTGAATTATTACCTGTGTACGATATTTTTCGTTTAAAAATTTACACGTGTAATATTTTGTTAATAGATACCTAGCGATAATTTAAGCAAAATGTGCGAAAAAAAAAAAATATTACAAGCAGCGTTTCCCTTTGAAAAACCGTTATCTACCGTATTATCGCGATAATACGAGTGTACGAATGCCTATAGACGGTAGACAAAGCGCAAATGGAATCCAGCTTCATTGCAATTGGTACCTATATTCGCACTTGACTATAGTCCATATGTGAAGATGTTTGAATGCAGTCAGAGGTTCGTATGTTATCGTAGGCTACATGGCAAATTTCTATTCTTCAACTGAACTGATGACAGAGTTAGTACCTATAACGTGTCGCGAAATGTAAGTGATTAAATCGAATCTCGTATATTTATACGATTATAAGTTGTCAACATACTGGAATTTTAACGCGGTTCTATTCGCCTTTAGAATAATAAAGGTTGTTTGTTATACCAACGCGAGCTTCTTCGTCGCCAACAAAAGTTCGGACGACGTAGATGAAATCATTTTTGTTTTTTTGTTTTTTTTTTTTTCTATTTCTAATTGTTTGACGAATGGAGGTTACGAGAATAATTACGAAAGAGGATACGCGACATGTCATACTAAACGAATTGCGAAAATTTTATGAGAAAAGTAGTTAAAGTAAGATATGGTAAGTTAACCGACGGTACGCGATGATGTTTGAAACAAAGCTATTATTGTGTTTGAAGTATCGTTGGGTGCGCGAGAACGGCTATGGACATGGGCATATAAGTAATCAGGAACTACCGATATGTTTCTACAGAAATTTTTGTTATTCATTTATTTTTTCGAGTAAACACCGAAACTGGTTGTCTATCCTTTTGCCAAATACATACGTATCTACATGTAAGTGTAGGTAAGTAATTGAAAAGATTTTGTCGACCGAAGAATGATAATATTTTCACGGGCTTTTCCAATAGTCATTGATTAACACGAAAAATCAATAAGCACAGCCGTAGCCGTAGCCATTAGCACTTCGTTGTAAAGTTAAAGTTCTACCGCATCGACTCCGGCCAATTACTTGCATTTTCTCTCCATAGATATTAAGTATCCTCCATTTTACGATGATTCATTCGTTGGTAAGTGCCGCCAATATCCGTTGGTAAATATTTTTATGGAAATAATTTTTCATAAAAAGTCAAAGCAAACATATACGAGTACTGAACTTGATCACTGATTGGAAAGTGTGCAGGTATTTACAATAGGCGAAGGTGTTTTTGAAAATTTTCCAATATGTTAGCCTGTCCACAGTTTGGTGCATGGTTCAGATGCTCGTGTAGGTATTAAATAGCGAGTCTCTAAATAGGCGATAGATAGTGTCCACTTTATTTTTAGGAAAATCGAACGTGTGTATGAGTGGAATTAGGTAGATAAACATTGATAAAATAAACATGCTTACTCGTATACAGATACATAGGCCAGTACCTATACCTAACTACCTGTATGCGTTGATATTTGAACTCGAGTATTCAGACAGAGCCCAATATGTTCACAACTGTTGACTGTTGAGGCACAGATATCGACGGTATTCATCGTTCATACGGTTCGGCTACGGGTCTTATACAAAATATGTAAGCAACAGTGATTCAACATCCAGTCGCCAGTATACGACGAACGTTACTTATACAGCTAGTTAACCGCAGGTGTATGTATCATGGTAATTATCTTACCTTGACTGTGACCGTGGGAAATCATCGAGTCAACACAGACAGTCAGGTACGTGACCTAAGAAACAAACTTTCGGACAAATGATGCGTACAACTTTTCCAATATTATCGTTGTCATTTCGAGCGGTGTAAGGTAAACGTAATTAGATATAAAAAAAATAATAATTTCGATTCAAAAATCGAAAAGGCATTCCGAACAATCCTTTACATATGTGCAAAATTGACAAATTTTGACTAGAAAATTTTTTTCAAATAAAAAATTTAGATAAAATCGGTATACTAATGTACCACATATACGTAGAAATTGTTCGATTGTATCAATTAATATTTAATACGTACTACGAAGCGAACTTTGTACACAGCCTTCATCTTGCACTGTAAAACGAAACGATATAATAGTTAAATCACCCCCTCTTCCCGCCTCCACTACCAACAACAAAAAAAGTTTATTTCCTCGACACGATCATGTTAAGTTCCTATTTTCATTAACATTAGTCTGTTTTGCTCAAGACTTTTTTAAAAGGAAAGTCAAGTTGAAAGATCAATTTCAGACTTCTGCCTCAAAAAAAATGGTTCTAAGTTTAAAATACAATATGATGTAAGTTTCTTATTAGCCTAACCCTTTATGTCATATTATCAATGGAGCATCAACAAATTCGGTTTTAGGAATATTTATTATTTTTATTTATTTCTCCTCCCCTCCCCCTCCGCTCAAAAAATATTAAAATCATTTACTTCATCCGATGCCGATCAAAATTATTGACATTCAACTCGTAGGCTTAAATTGATGGGTAACTCAATATACTTATATGAGTGGGATGACCTCGAGTCAAAATTTGATTAGGCCTAAATTTATGAGAGGGAGTTCAAAGGGGTAAAATTCGCAAAAATTGTTTTTAAAGCAACAGATACAGAATTATAATTTGTATAGGTGAAATATGAAAAAAAAAAATAGCCTCTTATACATCAAATAACAGGGGCTAAATTGATCTTAGATGTGCTTTGGGAGAAAGGAGGTATTAGAAATACATGGTTACTTACATATTGAAGATGATGGTTTCAGTACGATACGTTGTAAATATAAATAAATAGTTCAACACTAGAAAAAAAAATTCAATACTATGTAGATGCATTCTTAGGAACAAATGATGACAAAGGAAAAAATACATGCGGATTCGCAATTTACTTGAATGGAGACTTAACGGAATTGAGATGTAAAAAACAAAAGCACGTCGCCTTATCATCAGCAGAAGCTGGATTTGTAAGTATGAGTATAGCACGTAAGGAGTGTCGAAAAATTGACTTAATTCCGTCTTCAAAACAAACAGAATTAAAAAGAAAAATTCTTCAAATAAAAATAAACATAAATCCTTTTATATCAAAACTATTTAGCTTCGACTAGTTAAAAATATTTGGTTGTCGCTGCTTATCACTCTTTAAAAATTATCAACTGATAGTTCTCAAAAACAAAAAAACTTCGTAAACTGATTGTACTTTGTTCTTATATTAATCTAGCAGCACATGAGACGGTGGAGACTGGTCCATTGGATCAGGCTCCATCTCAGAGAATATAGGTGGAAATAATATAGTGAGTAATTCTCTGTTTCCTAGTATTTAGATTCCCTTTCTTTAGCTTCATAGATATGTAATTCCTTCTCCATCAGCCTAGCCCATAGCTTAGTAGCCTTTTAATTACTCATTTAGTTTATGCATTTAAACTAAACGAGTCCTTTTTTTTTTTGGTTCCCAGGAAGCAGAATCCTAAATTAATTAACTTTCTTCAATTTAATCCTAAGAGTGTTAAATTCTCGTGTAATATTTTCGATTATATTCTCCTTTGCTTTCTTTGTGTTCTTCTTTATGGGCTCAGCTCTGAGTCGTCGCGTATATACTAGTTTCTAGGACATACGAGTTGATAAATTTTCCACAAGGAGTTGGTCAGTACAAAGGAGTTGTGTGCTGGAATACTGAAAGTTTATACAATCCCTATCATGTACAAGGAGAATAAAACTGCAATAAAAATTGCTAAAAATGAAGTTTCTAATACATTGAAGCACGTAGTAAAACTGAGCTATCATTATATTCGGTACGAAGTTGTAAGGAGAAATGTAATTCTAAATTTTATAAAAAGAGCTGAGCAAATAGGAAACTTTTTTACGAATGCCTTGAACAAAGGAAAGTTATTAGAATTTAGAAAAGAGATAGTAAAGGAGAAAGACTTCTAATGTTTAAGTAGGTATTATATGTGAATAACTCTTGTATTTTATTTTCAGAAAATGATAACGCTATTGGTAATCTGGTAGGAGGTAATGTCGCAATGTAAATATGTTTTGGATAGTTGTGGAGAAATTTGTTACTTGGATCGATGTTACTTTGGAAATTTGAAAAATTGCAAACGATAAAAAAAAATCATAAGTAGTATTAGAAATACATGGTTGCTTATGTATTAAAGATGATGATCATGGTACGATATGTTGCAAATATAAATAAATAATTCGACACTTGACTTGGTCTTTTTATTAGAAGGGTTAACTTTTGAGTTTTATTGCATCCCTCCCCCCCCCCGGTACATCCTCGAAAAAAATATCATGGTGGTTGTATCGGTCTTTGGAGTTTGTTTCGGGTGTATCTTCCCTCTAAACTGAGCTAGGAAGCTGAAATTTGATATGTACATTTAGTAATATTTGTTGTCTAGAAAATTAATGAGATCCTGTAAAAGTTTTTTTGAAGTTTCGATTTTTCTAAACTATTGCATCCCATTTATACCCACTAAACAAATACTAACTTTTTTGGAAGATTATTTCTGTTTGTCGCGTCTCTCTCTGACATAATCTTCCCTCCAAATTGAGTTGTAGGATTGAAATTTTGCATGTAGCTAAAGTAGGAGTGATAGATGCTCGTTTTACAGATGGAAACAGCGTCGTAAAAGGCTGCTTTTCTTGACTCGTAAATAAAACAATTCCGGTGCCTCTAATATTTTATAAAAATTAGATTGACATAAAGCAACCCATTACGATACTCCTTTTGAAAATTAATATCATATATTGTAGTCAAGGTGGAGCCGAGAAATTAATGTAGACCTATTTCGCTGCGATACATAATATAATTCCGCGTGTTGTAATGTTGAAAATATTCAAATCAATGACGTCAATTCGCGCTACCAACATTTCATATACTCGATATTACAACATCCTCAAAATGTATTAATTGCATTCGGTATCGACGTTTGTTGAGATGCCACGCAGATTCTGAGCGTACATCGTTTGCATGACCTTGTGATAGGAACGTTTTGGCCAAACTAATTCCAAAAGGTATCTGCTCCGTTGCCACGTCTTTTCTATTAAATGTCGTATAACTAGTTCCGCACGCTTAAAATCAACTAACGTCATAGATTGTTGGCCACGTGATGTGAATATTTATACCTCTTTAATGGAGTATAAAAAATTTTAAAACTTGAAATTTTTCGATTTAAAATTTACCTAGGTACCTACTCACTGCGAGCATGTAATGCAGATTGTAACTACCTGGAAGTTGGAACCATCGTTTATTAAGACCGGATAAATAAACTATTAATTATTCCTAGAAATCATTTCATTACGCATAGCTATGATTTTTTTTTCACCATAAAACCCGCTCGTAAAACTTTTCCACAATTACAACTCGAAAAAATATGCAATGGTACTATAACGTTGTTTGAAATTTTTTTCCCTCGTTTGTTAAGATAATCGAGCCACACAAGTTTGGGATTTGAACATCGTATCGTATGACGAAAAAAAAAAAAAAAAAAATGAGAAAAATTAATCTATAAATGTATCTACCTATAATGGATAACAAAATGAAGAATTTTGCCTGCGTATAGCTATAACCTTGCGCTTAACCGAAATTACACTGGTGATTTTACGTAATTACTGAAACAAAAAAACAATTAATTTTTTTCTCTATCAAATTTATACGTACAATTTAAAAAATTTGAAAAATTTCAATCCACCGCTCTATAAAATTTACAAATCTACTCAATTATTTGGGCAGGTACCTACGATACTATACCGCTTTGTAGTTACATGAAAAGAATTTTGAAAATACGATTATTCGTGTCAAAAAAAAAAAAAGGAAAAAAAAGAGGAAAAAAATACGCATTACTGAGAGATATGTAAACTTGTTTAACACAAGAAGCACTTAAGATATTTTTCCAAAACACGATTCCTTGATTGTAATGAGGGGTGTAGGTCAACTGACTGTGTAGCTACACGAGATGTTTTGCGCAGTGCTATTTCGCAAACAAACGAATAGTATTTCCTCGAGTATAATTTTTAGTCGAATTTCCTGGATTTGTATTCATTACGCATAGGTATCCATATTGCGCGTTAATTTGGAAAATATTTGAATGTTTTTTTACTCACTTACTTACTACATCAGTCTGAAAGTTTGTTTTTGAAATTAATGAGGCGAATAATATTTGTAGCGTGGTTTTGATAGGGCAATTTCGACGCAAATGTATTTATTCAGATAGGTACCTACCTACCTGTAATAACAACCTACATTTGTATCGCTAGATTTTGACTGAATACACAAAACCTTGAAAACAATCAAAACGTAGTAGAATTTCAATCTAGGTAAAGTGGACCTACCTCCTTAGTTCAACATGTCGGCCCACCAACTACAAAGGTAAATGAACAATACTTTTATTGTTCGGAAATCTTCACATGACAGAATCATAATACTTACTTGCTAACTGACCTTGAAACGGTATGGTAACCATTTCAGCCTCCTGTAGCTGAATTTTTTCAATTTGCAAAATAACTTTTCCCAATAATTTTTTTTTCTTTACTTAAATATGAGTAGGTAGCATAAATGTACTCGCAAACATTATTTTATTTGAAATGTTTAATTTTTGCTAATTTCTTACCACGTCGACATCGATGCCGCCTAATCTGGAATAACTTGAAAAATTTTTTTGGTCTTTTTTTGCAATCTTTTAAAAAATTATCGAAAGGAGGATTGTTTGGAGTGAAACCTTTCTGAAATTGTTACGAGATGATTTTTCGATGTTTACACGTAATACGTCAAAATTCCATTAGTTGATCGATTTTTTTAAAGTGATCAGTTTTGGTTTTTTATATTCATGGTAAAAAGATTTTTTTACCGAAAATTTTTATCAAAATGAATTAAGCATACTTACTTTTGTAAATTGAAGGTTATTTTCCTTTTATGAGTTTTCGATAGTTAACTAAGGGAGATATACTCTTGTACCAACAAAAGAAGCACCTTATCAGGTGTTTTTATCAAATTCTCGACGTATTTCGTAAATCTAGTTCTAAAAATACATCTGCCTAATTGGTAAAAATCAAATCATAGCTAAATTATAGTTACTCGAACAAGTTCAGCCGACAGGGAGTAATATATTTTAATCGTGAATCTAGCTATTTCCCAATTCTACTGATTAAATACTTGAACTACGACGTGTGTAAATCTCATCTTCAATCTTTACGTTGATAAATTTCACTGGTGGACACTTTCGAGAGAAATGTGACACCTGAAATATGTGTATCGAAGGCGGTATACTTGATTTAAATGCATTCGCAGCCTACAACGCTAGTTTTCATATCTTTGTATATAATTAACCGGTTAACTGATGATTTGAAAAATAAAAAATAAAAAAAAAATACATTATCTTATTTTTAAAAAGTTAAAAAACCGGATAAAAATATGATTTTTGTTGCGTGTTGAGCGATGCACCGTTTGGTCAGTTACCTATGGCAAACTAGAATAAAGTTTTATCATTAAGTCGAGCCTATCGAAAAACCATTATACACGTGTTCAAAGTCACGTACCATGTGCACACTGTAGGCTTGTTTTTTTCTTTGTTAATTTCAAAGTACCATTTCATATGTAGAAGTTCGTGACAGACCTATCGTACCAGTTGTACATGCATTTTTTGAGAGTTTTCTCGCAATTATACGAGTAGAATTGTCCAAATATTTGTATAGTTTAATCGCCCGTATTATTTTTTAATTATTTTAATATTTGAAAATATTTTTGGAAACGGTTGAGTAAAAGGACGAAATAGTGAATGAAATACTTTAAATGAGGGAGGATTCATTTTCCTTTGATAATTCCAATAGATCCGAATTGGGTGAAGGGAGGTAAATGTGCGCATTTGAGTTTTGAGAAACTCAGCGCTCACTCAAAAATGACTTTGGTGCCTATAGGCAGTCCATATAGAGTAACTAATTAATAAGTAGTTGATTGCTTGAAATAAAATACTCGCTTCCTAAAATTTGAAGAAAACTAAAAATCACCGCATGTGAAAATTTTCATCTTATTTTTGAGGTTGTCGAAAATAAGAAATTGAGATTCAATCGAGGTATTTGAAAATTTCCCTTTTTATGGTGTTGAAAGCCCTTAATAAATTGTATTATTTGCGATGATCGTTATGTTCAAATCTGTTGGGGTGATTTTTTAACTTGGTGCTTCGTAAACAACGAAATTTCGGGGTACTTATGGGCGTATGTTAATTAAATGGGCTGAAAAAAATTCTTTCATTATTGTAGAGAAATTGTAAAATTTATGTTAAGAAGGTAATATTAGCATCCAAACAAGTTAAAAAACTAAAAAAAATATGCTTAAAACTTTTCATTGCCAATATCAGAGCAAGATTCACAATTTTTAGGAAAACAAAGAGAAAAATTCAAAAACCAACCTACAATTTTTTTAGCCGTTCAAATTTTAGCAGGAAGTCTGAATAGGTTTATTTCACAATTTCAATTCTAAATTTCACTTTTTTCCAATGTTTTTAGCTCTTTTTCACTCTCGCACACAATTACTGGCAACTTTTGAAAAATCGACAATCACTTTTGGAGCTATGTCAAAGAGTGAATTTAAATTTAAAAAAAATTTCATCAGACAAATTAAAAACGCGACGTTTCAGCTGATACAATTTAGTATGATTTGTTTTTATTTTTCAATTTATATATTTGTAAAAACGACAAAAGCTTAGGTGTGCATAATTACCCCACTTTACCCTAGTAATAGTATTTTAAAATAAAATACCTATACTTTTTTTTTTTAATTTTTTTACGTTGGGCGTTTATAAATTACTAGGAAGATTAGGTTCTTTTATTACGAAAAAGATTTTTTGCATGTCTGTAAATTAGTCTGGAATTGTATGGATGTTTTCGGGAATGTTTAAGATTTGTCTTTTTTGTTTCAGGTTAGGGGAGAGGAACAGGAAGTGTTGGATGGTAAAATTGACTCTTAGGTTCTCGTCTAGGACCAGCAGAAACCTCGGCCCATCACAGAGAGGCAGTAGGCCACGCAAGCCTTTTTTCCTCCACCGCGGGTGAAAATTTCTCTATTCAGTCACAATATAGGAATATGTATCAATAGTCTCTATTTTTGCCGTTCATATATCGTCAAACAAAGATGGCCTTTTGGGGTTTTGAAGTCGGTGAATTCTTCATAGAAAACTCAATATGGATTTTTACAACGAAAACAATGCTTTTCAGATGACTAAGCGACGTTCAAAAAACAAAAATGGATGACGCACGTGCCCAAATATCGAAACGGAAAAGAAAAGTGTCGACTTATTCATTTAGCCGACTACATGGGATATTTTCATTAAGCTCACGTACAGACGAGCACTCGCCGTATCCTTCTAATGTTCATATTATTCGAAATTATATCGAATATGGTACGTATTGACGCAAACAGTAAAGATTTCAATCAAGATAAATGTAACAATGGCTTACGTGCGATGTTTTCATTTGTGAAGTTTCCTCACGCAGGATAAAAGGCTAAAGAACGAAGAATGCTCGGTAGTTTGATATTCACGAGTGAGTGTTTTCTGAATGGACGATTCTCTTGTCGTGTTCATTCGTATCATCATACGTATATTTAACTCGTTGACTTTTATTCGGTAAGTCAAATTTCATTTAATATGCAGAAATTTAAGACAATAATGATGTGATACTGTATATTTGATCGTACCTATAAACAAAAGATCGATTAGTGCTGATGAGCTTTGTTTTTAGCGGTAGTTCATTTTTGGTATTTATTCGGATAATTTCTCGCATTCGAAGTCCAGGTAACAAATACACGATGTTGGCAACGTTGTAATACATCGTCAGTTCAAAGTGATACGCTAAATGATGTTACAAAATGTTATCCGCATATTTTACACCCTTGAAACGTGTACAAAAAAATACTAATCCGTATTTTTTCCCCCAAAAAACTGTTTTTTGTTGCCTATGAAATACCTACACACCTAATAATCATACAAACAACCTAAACCTCGGTTTGAAGCGAAAAGCATTTACCTACTCTTAGAACTATTCAAAGATGGTTGGGTTATGGACGATGACCTTACGATTCAAACGGTCAAAAAACATTTTTTCAAGTTTTCTGTTTCGCCTAATAAAATACAGTACTTCTAAGATACATCTCAAACAATCTGCCTATCTTGGGTATCGCAGGCATAAAAAATCTATCTCTTAATTGAGGTGTGGTAAAATCGTACTTTTCAGTGGTTAAAGAAAATAAATTATCACACCGCTATGAATAAAACGAACAAGGAACGCCTTTCTGTTCATTTTATCGATTATTTATCGCCCGCGGAACAAAGATATGCAACATATACGACTTCCTTGGTTTGTTTTAAATTGCAATACGAATATTTACCTTAGAAGTGACACCCAAAAAATGTTTTTTGTATTACCGATTGAATTTTCATCACTAAAGAGATATCCTCTCTCCCATTCCCTTATTGAAAAAAAAGTCAAATGCCTCTGTCTTCTTTTTTTTTTTTTTTTTTTTTTTTTTTAAAAAAAAACAAAATTCCCCTTTTTTTTTTTTTTTTTTTTTTTTTTTTTTTTTAACGCCATGTTCTGCAACGGAGGCCAGAGACGTATTGAAGGAATAGTTGTTTAAAGAAGGGGTTTTAGTCCAGTTTTGGTAACATAGGATAAGATATTTTGAATTTTTTGACGATCATCAGCTAGGGCTTCTATAGGATCCTTTGATGTAAGAAATAGGTTTCTTTCTCGGTGATACCTGGGACATTCGAAAAGTATACGAGTTATGGAGATTTGGCATTTGCATGTTGAACATAACGGAGGAGAGTTTTTATTCAAGAGATAGGAATGTGTCAGAAGAGAATGACCTGAGCGCACTCGCGTAATGATTACGTCGTCTTTTCTAGAGATATTGAAGTTATTTCTCGGAAGTGTATGATATTTTATGTTTCTTAATTTGTTTTAGGAGGGAATTTGTTGCCAGAATAGTTGAAACGTGGATAGATTTTGAGCTTTAATGAACTGTTTTAAGTCGGTAAGAGGGATAGGGATATTGTGGATAGGTCTGTGCAGTGATGCAATTTTGGCGGAAGAGTCGGCTATTTCATTGG
>FIZR01031117.1:0-13077 GCA_900060175.1 Ferrisia virgata
TCAAAACCAATTATACCAGAAAACTCTGAAACCATTCCTGATGAACCATCTCAAATCTGCAAAATCCTCTGTCTAATAAAAAAACTCAAGTTAGCAAATCAGATTTAGAACCCCCTGCGCCGGGCGTGATACAAAAATCATTCATAGTATGACTGGAGAAAATTTTCCCTTTTACACTACAATCCAAAAATTGTTGACTGAAAGGTAAGCAAATTTTGAAAATATTCCAAGGTGAAAGATATCCGTTCATTACACATTACACTGCTTGGCGATATATCACCTTATTTTTTGAGTGGAATTATTTATTTTTAATTTTTTTTACGGACGGGAGGTTGCTTTTAAAAAGTATTTTTGCAATGATAGAAAATTAGACCAAAAATAAACATGCAAGGAAAATTCCAACGTCGATATTTTGGGAGAGCAACCAACACGATATTGTGACTGGTTTTGGACGATTTTTTGAGGTATCGACGGCTATCAAAATTTTTACATCAACTACCTCGTTCACAAATCATCGCAATTCAAGCAGACTGCGAATTACAAACACATACGTTCCGTATGATTCTGAATAAACGTAGGATACCGAATCTGCAAAAATGATCGCCACAGCACCTCTCTTACTTAGGTATACTTCTACAAGAGATACTTTTGGCTCACAACGAACCATACCACGTTCGCTCGTTATCGTTAATCTTATCGCGTGGTGGAATTTAAATTAAAAGAATTTACCACATTCCACCATTCACTTCATAGTAATAATGTACCATATAAAAAAATTCTCCTCCTCCACCAAAGTCACCGTGGCACACTGTACCGCCGCCTCTAGAGAGATGGTCGCATATAAAGAATGGGTATGCCTATAAGAGAACTCGCGAGGTCATATTATATACGAGTACACACTCTCTCGTACGTATGTATATAATATGTACCTCTCTCTCACTCTCTCTCTCTCTCTCTCCATCTGCATATACACAGTACATACGAGATACGATATAAAATAACATAGCGACCGCGATGCTGCATTTATTCGTCCGGCCGGTCCTAGCCCCGGCCCGGCCCTCCGGTACGTCTGAGCCCAGAGTGTAGCATGTGCGCCCCCGCACCAATAACAACCACTCATACATCTACATGTTCTCGTATAGTCTCCAAGTGTCTTATTAACATTCCACTATTTCGACGCGAGTATACTTATACTCTATGTACTTACTTTAGTACCAATGCGTATATTGCTCGTCCACTACAACTATCCAATCCCAATTTTAATCCGAACCCGAATCCGCGAACAGATAAAATTACAAGGAATTCTGTATCATTGCAACTTTCCTCCCATCATCTTTCTCTCGCTCTACACTAAATCCAACACCTAAGATTACTCTAATACCTTCATTATTGAGTGTAAAAAAAAAAGAAAAAAAACAGAAGAAGAAGAAGTTGAAGAAGATGTGAGCGAAAACACCATCTGTCTTTGGGTGCACGATGATTTTAAAACAGGAAGAAAAAATAGCGTTATATAGAAGCGCGCGAGCGAACGAGTCATTAAAATGCTGAGTAATCTAATTTACGTTTTACGCTACGCGTTGCATTCCTACCTCCGTACCCTCCCCCCTCCCCCCTATTTCTCACGAATCAAAAATTACTCGCACCTTTACGATGAACTCGCGGTAAAGTACCGATTAGCTCGGTTATTGGCATTAAATTGAGATATTTCTACGGACAACCTTCAATTATTCGGCAGCCGTAGCTCGGCCACATTTACCATGCTTAATACATGTAAAAATAAATTCAAAAACTACGCATCTAGATCGACCCAGTACCCACATACCATGATGACTATATTTCGAATCGTTCACGAATCATATTTATACGTAATCAGGAACTTGTACTAGTAAGAGGTACAGGTAACTAGAACTAACTACACTGCAATAATATATTTTATTCGAGTCGTTAATTTCCATGACGACCGCGAAAACAATTCTACGTACCCAAGAAACCTTTTTCCTTTCCGTTGCATATTTGTAATTTTTATAGTTTTTTTCCCCCTTAAATAGTCGATATTCTAACTTGTTTTCGAATCGTTGCACTTGTGTCGCGATTATTTTTCGATTCAAGAGTTACGAACCGAATTAAAAAAAAAATAAGGTAGGTGAATTTTTGGCACATAGAACTAAGTAAACAATGCACATCCTAAACTAGTTACAATTTTATCACACAAGCTAAGTTAGAGTGTCCCGTTATTTTAGAGGCGTATCCCTCTCAATTTTTAGCCTGATTTTCTATGTCATATTGTCAATGAAAAACCAGGCTAACACAGTTATCGACCAACAGCGGGTGAGGGGGGAATATCAACAAAATCCGTTCTAGGGTCCTAGAAGACCATTGAGATGATTTTTAGCCACGTCAGATATTTATTTTTATTTTTATTATTTTTTCCCCCCGAACATTAAAATCATTTACTTTGCTCGATACCGACCAAAATCGCTCCTACTCGATCAATTGGCTCAGTTTGGCGGCGGATTAGATATACGGGGTGTTTCAGGAGTGGGCGTTTTAGGTAATAAATTTTGCAACGAGGTTCTCTAGAAGTTTGATTGTAACTTTTGAACAAAAAGAGTAAATTTTTCCCTTTTGGTCCTAATTTGTAGAGGCAAGTCTGGCGAATTTGAGACCAAGAAAATGACGATTAGTTGATTGGGAAAAGAATAAATGATAGTTAAATGTAAAAAAAAAGTGTAAAAAAATGTTGCAAATTTTTTTTTCGAAATATTTAAAAAAAGTTCGAAGTAACATGCCAATACTATGCATCACGAGTGTGGCCTTCAGTTTGCTCTTTCAAAATGGTTCTCTCCTTCAGGTCCCTATCACTCTCATTTTTCAAGTTATAAAGTATTAAAACCAAAAAGAATACAATAAAATCATTCGAAATTTATTACATATGTTTTTTGGGTTCTTCATTGGATCAACTTTGCGATCGCAAAGCTGATCCAAACCAATCTCTTTTCGGGGTTGGAAGGTCAGCAGGTATATTTGGAGGTCCTTAAGCAAACCGCACTAGAAGCTCAAAATTTTTGACATCATCATTTTAGTAAAAAATTGATTTGAAATTAAATTCAGAATACATAAACATAATATAAAATTTGATTTTGCTTTTTTTTATTATTATTTTTTTTGTAACTCTTACATCTACGTTTTCGTACACTTAAAAGTACGTAGTTTTCAAAAAAATCACAACTGAATCGATTTTGATAAAATCGTTTACGAACGATTCTCGTACATTGCTTGTAATCGATACTACAAAATATGTAAAGAGAGTAATACACATAAAGCAGATTGCTACTGGCTTCTCACTTCATTTAATGTTGAAGTTTTAGAATTTTCAACCCTTCCTTCCTAAGTGCAGAACAAATTTAAATCATTAAAAATGCTCAATTTTACTTGTCAAAAGCTGTTGAAAATTAGAAGAAAATTCACCCAAAAATATGAAAAAAATTGTTGAACATCATCGAAATTTGGGTAAGAAGTAGACAAAAATAGGTTAGAAATGCAAAAAATTCATTAAAAATCAAGAAAAAAGTATGTTGAAAAATACGTGAAAATTGAGCAAAAATATGGAAAAAATGTTGAAAATGATTGAAAATTGGGTAAAAATTTGACAAAAACAAGTTAAAAATGTAAGAAATTGAAGAAACATCATGAAAAAATATTGAAAATTAGGTAAGAATTGTACAAAAATCATTAAAAATCGGGTAAAAATTTGATAAAAATTAAGAAACAGTGCAAAAAATTAATCAAAAATCATGAAAATTTGACAAAAATGAGTTAAAAATGTAGAGAATTAAGTGAAAAGTGCAGAAAATTGAGCAAAAATCATGAAAAAATGTTGAAAATTAGGTGAAAATTGAATAAAAATCATTAGAATCCGAGTAAAAATTTGGTACAAATGAGTAAAAAGTGCACAAAAATCATTCAATATTGTTGAAAATTTGGCAAAAATGGGTTAAAAATGCAGAAAATTGATCAAAAATACAGAAAAAAACATTAAAAATCATTGCAAGTTGATTAAAAATTCGACAAAAATGAGCTAAAATACGGAAAATTTATCAAAAATCAAGAAAAAAATGTTGAAAAATGGGTGAAAGATATGTCTTTCAACGTTGTTTTTCATGATTTTTGATCAATTTTCCGCATTTTTAATTCATTTTCGGTAAATTTTTACGATTTCTTCCATCTTTTAGTTCAGTTTTTTTTGCGTATTTTTCAACATTTTTTCGTAATTTTAATCGATTTCTTGCATTTTTACCCCACTTTTGTCAATTTTTTAATTTTTTAACTAATTTTCACTGATCTTTAACGATTTCTTCCATATTTTTGTTCAATTGTCTCCTATTTTTCAATATTTTTTTAGTAATTTTTGATCAATGTTTTGCATTTTCAACCCATATTTGTCAGATTTTTACCAAAATTTCGATGAATTTTCACGATTTTTTTTCTTAACTTAGGTCAATTTTCAGCCAATATTCAACAGTTTTTCTTGATTTGGTTCATTTTTCTGCACTTTTTGCCTGTTTCAGTTCAATTTTCATTCAATTTACAATTTTCGTGATTTTTGATCAATTTTATGCATTTTCAATTCACTTTTGTCAAATTTTCATTCAACTTTCAATGATTTTTTACGATTTTTTCCATCTTTTGGTTCAGTTTTTGCGTATCTTTCAATATTTCTGATAAATTTCCCACATTTCTGGCCCATTTTAGGAAAATTGTAACCTTAATTTCGATGATTTTCTACGATCTTTTTTTATTATTTTACGTTGGAAATGAGATATGCGTGGAATAGATAAACTTAAAAACTAAGAAACATCGACCAAAAAATCATTATTTTGGAGCTTCGAGAAGGAGCAGTGAGAATGAAAAATTGAAACCTCCAACATGAAAATCTATGACTCTTACTAAATCTGTATACTGAATTTCAATTTCAAGCTCTGTCCAGGGGGAAGGGGGTTGGAAAAAACTCAAGAAAATAAAAAAAGTCGCTCAAAAAAATTTTTTTTTGAGGGTGTGACGGGATGTAATGAGGATGAATAGTGAAAACTATCCAAACGTACAGATAGCACTCCTACCAAATCTACTTGCTAAATTACAATTTCCTAGCTCAGTTTGAAGGGGAGATATGCTTGGAACAGCAGCTTTTCAAGGTCAAAAAGGAGAGAAACTCATGACTCCCCCCCCCCTCATTGACCTAGGAGGCTGACTTTTGGATACGTTGCACAATTTTTAATTCTCTATCGATTGACTTGAAAAGGAACAATTTTTCCTATTTCAGACTCTCAGCACCCCCACGTCCAGATTTGGACATGACATAGGTGAATTTTAACCCAAGGTCCGAACCCATTTAAAAGTATCAAATCTACCGCTAATCTAAGCCTACTGCTGAAATTTGATCGATTTTAGTCGGTATCAAGCTAAGTAAATGATTTTTAGTAAAGATTAAAAAAATGAAAAAATAAAAAAGAATTAACATCCGGACATGGTGAAAAAAATGATCTCAGAATAAGGCTAAAAATTACAAATCACAAATTAATGAGAACTTATTACTAACATTAATTTTCTCAAAAAACTATACGTAATTCAGGCATTCGTTAACGAATCACCTAGTAGATTGACAATCAGGAAGCGAACAACAACAATGTACACTGAATAAAACTCGAACACAGTTTCAAATTCTTTCGCATTAAAAACAAGTTCAATTCGAACACGTCAACAAATGATTCATTTTAAAGCATCTCGTCGATAAGTCGTTGATTACGATTCAATCTGATAAACACGATCAGAATTTATGCATGTACGTACATTCCTTCAAAAATTCAAAAAACAACACCAGTTTTTATTTTTGCCCATTATCTTACAACCGGCCAACTGCTCAAAAATACCACTACTATTCGTTTAACCTCAACCTCAATAAATCGTTTTAAAATAGAATTCAAAAAAAAGTGTAAAATATTTCGAAATTTCATCTCGAAGCCATACGTACCTATACCTACATACATATTCTAATCGAAATACCACCTAAAGCACAAACACGCGGATCCTTTCACTATACAGTATGTTGTTGTTGTTGTTGTTGTTGTTGTTAGATGGATACGCAGACGTAGTATATACAGAATCGTAACCGGAATTGTAACGGTTTTTAGAGTCAATTTAACATCAACATCATCAACAACAACAACAACACCACCACAAATCGAACACTATGATTAAAGTACCATCTTCTTGTGTTCGATTGTTATACGTACACGATTATTAACACCCCTGCTTCGTTTCACAGTCTAGACTCTTAAATGTAAACTAGAACCCCCTAAAACAGCGAAACGACGGGTAAAAATTGGTTTTCATTGATGCGGAACATGAAAAATACTTATCAACAGGTATATATGTATTTTTCAGGCGACGACAATGACTCCGGAGGAGATGACTTCGGCACTGCAGACCATCCAAATACCTCAAGAATTAATACCTATATTGAAGGAATATACGAAAACCGCCATACGTCAACAACCGCAAGACATATTGCTTTGGTCGGAACGATACTTTCGTACCAAGATTAGCTCCGCTAACGCTGGCCACGCTACCAAAAACTAATAATAATACTTGGATACAGCTCGCAGTCCAGCGACACGAGGCGACGCGACTGGTACCCAGATACGACAGTATCTCACGTTATAGCGGTGAAAAGAATGAAATTAAGTAATTGATGTATCTGGGCAGCCGGCCACAGCTTAGCTAGCAACGGTAGAGATACGAGCTGTGGTCGCAGCTTCGAAGCACACAAAACCATCTTCACCCAAGACAGGTGCGAACGTGTAACGAGAAATGATGTACAGTACCTGGGCAGAGGTATAAAGGTAAGGTATTAGGGCGGTAACCAACCAGGACGTGGAGAGCTTCGCGCATCTCTTCTCTTATCAAATGCCAACTGCATGGAATCTAAATTAGATAGGAGTGAACTTCCCATAAGAAAAATACAATGAACTGCTTCTTCTACGCTACATCAGACCCAAAACACTAACACAAATAAAATTACAACCAGATAAATCCTCGTTCTCATTAAAAGATTATAATCTCATAGAGTCGAAGTTCATTACACGACCTGCACGACTATCCGGCTCTTTCTGAGCTATACAGATTCGCGTGATCGACCAAACTCACTCTTCCTCTTTTCTTCGTCTTATTTGATACATACGTACAAGTACTTACATACGCTGCAACCACTCGTCAAGGTAAATAATTATATACGTAGATGACCACAATACTTTCCGAAGAAAAACTTTTTTACACCAATAGAAGGGGAAAAATAAGACAAAAAAAAAAAAAAAAGCAGCAAACCCTACATCGCCTCTCACACAACCAAAAAAAGGGGAAAAAAAAGAAAAAAAAAAAAAAAAAAGCAGGCAGCAAACCCTACATCGTCTCTCACACAATCAATCCAATCGAACCGTTACAAAGAATTTTTCAGCTAAGACCTGTCTAACGTTAAGGTCGTCTCGTAAATGTTACAAATACCAAAGAAGAGGAAAAAAATTCATTGATTTATTATTGATATCTATATTCTTCTCATCGTCGCGATAAAGATCCTTACAAGAGTTGTTATTATTAAATTCACAACACAACGCAATCTCCATTCTCGTATCTGTATTAATTTTTTTGATTTATTAAACAATAAATATTTTTTTATACGTCGGAATGTTATACTATTTCTCAGCTACAGCAAGTAACCTGCAAATATAGACGCGATGATTAACTTATATAAATCTCGATATTTTCTCTGCTTATAATACCTTTCCACAATCGTCTCTCTCTCTCTCTCTCTCTCCTCCGTTTCTATCCGTATAACTACGATATTTAAATAAATTTTCCTACATAAGACAGTATATTTACTTTATTTTTAACGTCCAAGCTACACTATATACGCAATTGTATAAGTAGTATCCTGGCGAAGACGTTTTACAAATGAGTACCTGTATAAAATCATACCATCTCCCATAACGTTATACTCAACACCGGCTAAGACCGCCTTGATTCATCTCTCTCTCTATCTCTCGTAATAAAAACGTGCTTTAATTTGCTCGATGGCAACTTAATTAAAACACAACCAGAAAGCGTACACATATTTCTCAAAACCTATAGCGACCACTTGGCGTACACGATATGAACTAGTTTATCCTCATCGAGCTTTGAATTCCTCCGGTACAGCTCCTATCGTTTTCTCTCTTTCTGTGTAATTTTACTATACAGATAGACACACTATTTCCCAATGCAGATCTATGCAACATATGCAGTGCCAAACCAGATACCAGATATATCTTTATGATATATTGCCAGCGATAAAATATCTTTGAACGTGGTTTCCAGGCCGTACATAAAGGTATACCTCTATACTATGCATATACATTTATATAGTACGTCGACCATCGACCATGTACAGGTCCTCCGGAAGTAGATGCGAGTATTCGGCGGCAATGAAATGGAAATTTATTTACTAGTCTTGGTAGCGTGAGAATTGAAAAAAAAAATAATCAACAAGCGCAGTCCTAATAATGACGACGATATGTTTTTTCCATGATTTTTACATATAAATGTGAAACTTTGTACGATTCGTAATCCTTATATAAATCATGCGAAAATATTCAAGTAGGTATTATTGGTATAGACAGAAATGGTTAAAAATCACCCTACGGGCGATCTGAATGTTAAACGCAATTTTATGATTGATTCCTGCTCTTAAACGTACAAAGAATAAATTTAGCTTGGGTGCCTATTTTTCTAACCTTCTCTGGAGAAACCACCCCCTATCTCCTCACGTATGACCCGTATCGTAAAATTTTTCAAATAAAATTTGTAGCTCGAAGTATCAGGAATATTTTGAGTTATGTGCAAAATTTCGTTCAGACCACTCCCCCGCCCTCCTATTTTACAAATTGTCCTTCAAAAACACGTCAAAAATCGATTACTTCTATTTTACATAAAAATTAGTCAACATACGACCGTACTCGATGGAATCAAAGTTGTTCAGAATCGCAAATACAATATACAGGGTGTTTTGTTTCGATAGTACCCCCTTCATACTACAAGCAGAGCAACACAAGTCGGACTCATGTAGCATAGGTTGCCTATCCAAAACATTGCAGGGGCTGTGCTACAGGCATTTGAATTTTTTATTTTCAAAAAATTCAAAGCAATTTTTAAAAAATTCCAATTTATGAACTAAAAATGGTAGAAATGTTTAGTTTACGCCAAAATATGACAAATACAACGTAGTATTTCTGGTAAAAAAATTAAGGTCATGGATTGTGTAGCTCGTGAAATATGACAAATGTAATGTAAAAAAATAATTGAAAATTTTCCAAATTTTTGTTCGTAACTTTTTAAAAAGCTCTTCTAAATACCCAAATTAAAATTTTTCTTGAAGTAACAAGTTATCCTCCACCCCTTGGCATCATTATATTTTCCCCAACTTGTTTAGATATGTTAAAAAAAAATTGTTTTGTAACAATTTTTTTGCATTTTTCTAAAAAAAAATTTCCATGGAAATAGAAATTTCAATACAAAGCTCTTTTTATTAAAATATTCACTTGATTTAGAGAAAAAATATCAAAATCGAGCAACTGTTTTAATAAAGGAACGTTTTTCGCCGAAATTTATTTTTCATCGAAATTTTTTGTTTGCAAAAAAAGGAAAAAATTTTAACGGAACAATTGATAATTTTGGCGAAGAACTAGATACCGAATTGTTATTCTAGCAGATTTTTCAAATTTTGATCTATATTTTCACCAATTTTACACTACTATTGAGAACAAGATAGTTGTTAGAAATTTCCTCAAATGGGCTAGTTGGGTTATTATATAGATAACCTTCCCATTTTAAGAGTCCTCAATTTTCTAAATTTTTCCCCCATTTTTTACCTTTTTTTTTTTTAAATACACGAAGATGCCACAAATTTGCGCATTTTATATGGTTCTATAAAAGTGGTTCACATTCGAAAATCATCTCAAATAATCTTTTTGCGTAAAGCTAATCGTACTAAAACTATTTCTGATGGATTTTTTTTTTTGAATTTTTTGAACTTATTCAAATTTTGAACCGTTTTAGAGTAGGATTGAAATTTCTACAAGGGATAAGGGGGCTGAAATGTTTACCACGTTCTTTGACCACACTCTACGAATACTGGGCCCTATTACGTTTCGATTTTCGAAAAAAAGTCAAAAAACACCAACTCTAGTATGCACTTATTTCAATATTCCCAAACTTCCTTGAAATCCGTGCATAATTTTCTCCACATTTTGGAGGGTAAGGGGGTGCAAAACTTGGTTTTTTGGCAATTTTTTCCTCAGGGTGAGAAACTAGAGCTTCCAGGAAATATTATTTTTAAAAGTATCCAATTGATAAGGAAAATTTTCAAAAATTTGCTTAATTCAATTTTAACGTCATTTTTCTTGCACGGTACTTCTCATTTTTATGTAAAATGAGACAATTGTTGGACCGTTCCCTCTCCGCAAAGTGGGGATGGAGCTGCCCCGGGCCCTTAGGGGGAGTGGGTGGTTAACCTCCCTCCCCCCACCTACGCTAAAAAAACCTGCAAGCATTTACAAATGCAATCGTGTGCATGTGAACGAGACGCATATTTGAAAATCAAATTTCCAAGTATTATAAGCAGTAAAATTCGACAGTCGAAGCGTAATAACGTCAAAATGCTCATTTTCTGCCGGGTCATTCTAACATAGCCTTTTTTTTTGGAAAAAACAAGAAGGCTTTAGCCTCTCCTAAAATGTTTACCCATCTTTACCTATATAACGAGGAAGGAGGGGGCTCAGTCACCATCGTAATTAATCAGATAAGTACATTGACGCCAGTGTTTCTTGAACTTGTGATCATATGGGAGATTTTTTCAAAAAACTCCTCCCAGAGACTGAACTAGTGTACGACCATGGGACTGCACATCAAAAAGTTGCAACTTTCTCATAAAATGACTCCATTATGCTAAAAATTTCGAAAATTTGGTTCAGACAAACGTTGTAGAGCGCTAAAAAACAAACAGTTTTACTTCTTTGACCTTTTGGTCGTAGAGAGGAGCTAGGACATCCAAAAAAAAAAATAATTTTGAAAAATCTCTAATAGACAAGAAAAATTCTCAAAAATTTGGTTAATTCGATTCTAATAACATTTTTCAACTTTTAGACCCAGATTGGGCCCTATAACGGGTGTAAAAATTTCAAAATTATGCAAAATTCACACATATGGGTATTGCATCTTGAAAATACTATGGTCTAAGATAATTTTGGAAATTTGTACCGAAATTTGACAAATTCTGAATTTCGAACCTCCTCTTCAGAAGCCTAATTTAGGGCCATAGACTAATTCAAATTTTGGAGATGTATAATATGCCACTTTTTGTTCTTTTCGCAATAGCTCCGCCCCATGACCGCTTAGAAAAAAAGGTAAAAAAAAACGAAAGTATTTGTTTTTAAATGCTCTACAACGTTTTTCTGAATCAATTTTTAGAATTTTATAGCATTACGGACTTTTATCCCTTTGAAAAGTTGCAACATTTTGAAGAGCAGCCTTCACCCCACTTCGAGAAAAGGGGACGGTCCAGCATTTTTCTCATTTAACATAGTAGTGGAAAGTACTATGCAAAACAACCGCTCCAAAAAATTAATTAAGCCGATTTTTGAAAATTAATTTTATTTTGAGGAAATTTTTAAACATTATTTATTTTTGTAAGCCCTAGTTCCCCCTCCCTAAACTTCCTTGGAGAAAAAGTCAAAGAGGTAAAAATATTCGTTTTTGGTGCAGTACAACTTTGGTTCCAAACATTTTTTTCATAACGGCGTTATTTGAGAAATTACTACCGAAAAACCAAATTTTGCACCCCTTTCTTCCCGAAAAAGGATCAAAATATGCATGGATTTTAGGGAATTTCGGAAATATTGGAATACATAATTAATAGCAACTATACACAAAATTTACGCTTTTCGTGAATTTTAATCAGGTTTGGGCTATTTTTGAGCTATTTACTATTATATTTTTTTGTAAGTATATTTAATTTGCAATTTTGAAAAAAAAAAATAATGCAAAAAAACTGAATAATTTAAGCTAAACGATAATTATTGTAAAATTATTATCGTGGTTTCAGCAGCTACTTCGAGTCTTTCAACATAATTTTCGATGTCTTTGATATTAACGATTCATAATTCAATTTATAATTATAAAACCTGACCGTAACCGTATTTCTGTTTATACATCAAATTTTTTGCAAATAATCATTATCAAATCATCATCAATTATCCTCTTACATGTACAGAAAATACAACGATAAAAAATTCCGAAATATTACCAACGGAAGTAAGTGATCATTGTTGATTTTGATCATGTAAAGATAGACTTTAAATCATTAAAAACATTTCCTTAGTATTTGATCATCAATTAATTTCATAAATGAACAGGTAATAAAAATAAAGTACGTAATTTGAAAATCTGCACAATCATTTGATATTCAAAAAACTATAATTTCTATCAGCTGAAATTATCGATACGATTGATCATAGAAAACATTTATGTACTAACAATTCGAAAATTAAAAAAAAAATCATGGAATAAATTGAACGCCGACTAAACAGTAAGTTTTAACGTTATATTTTCATTTTCGATCCAGGATCAATCTTGTGAGCTGATGGTCAATACGAAGCAAACTTGAAGAAACCATTTTTAAAGAGTTCCTTTTCGAAAACAACAAATCGAAAACAATGTACCACGATCTATATACAGTGACTCACAAAAGTCTTCGTACACCAGATACTCTTTTTTTTAACGTCATATTAAATAGGAAAACAAAGATACAAAAAAAAAACAAAAAATATATTATGAATAAATCACACTTCTAGAATAAAATATCACAGCTTTTAGACTGAAATAATAAAATTAAAGCGCTTCAAGTTACACTTAAAAAAAAAAATGACTAAAAATGAAATCACAGAAGTCTTCGTACACCGATAAAAAAATACGAGTCAAAATGATAAAAATGGG
>FIZR01031121.1:0-10661 GCA_900060175.1 Ferrisia virgata
AATTGCAACAAAATATTTGTTCGTGTTATTTGTTTATTTAAAAAATAAAAATCGTTCCCGACTACGACGAATAGGAAGTGAAAACTTCGTGGAGATAAGATTTCAAGCTGTATGATTGGACAATAAAAGGCGGCGTGTTCAAAAGTTGTAATTCCGTATAAGAATCAATTTTTAACCTAAGTTGTTACAAGGATTTTTTATTCATTTTAATTTGAAGAAAAAAAGTGTAATATAACTAGATCGCATTATATTTATTTTTGTAAGTGAAATGTTAGGGTAGGTACGCATTACAATAGAAATGACTAATGAACAAGAAACTCTTGCAAAAATTGTAATGTAATTTTAAATATAATATTACAATAAAATCACATAACTTCCAGTTTAAACTTGAAGCCTTCGAAACATGCATTACTTACGCTAACAATTATGTATCTGTTATCGTATTTATCTCACTTTCTCGTTCATTGGATTATTCAATAATTTATCTACGGTACATGTTTTGATCATGATTAATTTTGATTGAAAATTGAGTGGAATTGTCGTGCACATTGTGAAAAATTGGCCTCTAAGACCTACTAGATTGAAAACAAAAAATAGTATAAAATAATATGAATAGTGATCGATTTGTGGTTAATCGTAGAAATTTAAATCCAGATGAATCCAACTATTGGTTACAGAATGATAAAAGTTTGGAATTAGCGAATGATTACTTTCAAGCTACGCCAATAACTAGACAAGTATGCAACATATAGTAATAACTTGACCTTTTCCAGGGGAATATTCTATTATTTATTCAACATTTTTAGAATATAAATTATTCTAAGAAATTAGGATATGTCAAGTCTTTAAGAGAAGTATTAAATATCAACGAGAATCGCCCATTATTACCTCTTAGCTTCAGCAATCGCTACGTGCGCAGTGAAGAGATAGTGAACCATTGGCCGGTGAATCCACGTTCTAAACCGATAGTTAAACCACAGTTAGCGGTTCTCGATTTACCTGGTATCGCGGATAGTACTCGTAAGTCAACTTACATAACAGATTTCTGCGACAATGTGTATTTATAATCTTTAATCCAAAATCATTCCATGTAGTCTGCAATGTAGTACATTGGAGTTCAAGTGATTATATCGTCGCAGCTTTACAACAGAACATATATCTGTGGCATGTTCCTACTTCCACTATCGCTCATACTTTATTTAACCCAGTCAAGATTCCTGCGTTACGACTAGATAAATTAGGAGAACGAATGGTGTACGCGCAAAAAACCAAAAGTGATAAAAGGCTAATTGTATGATTTACTTTTTAGTTACCTATATGTTACTTTTTTAAATATGCCTTATTGTGATGAAAAAAAGTTGTTGTTTAAAAACTTCAGATGTGGGATGTAAAGAGAGGAAAAGAAATAAATTCCGGTTCTACGCCATGTGATCACCGTTGTTTTATAACGTGCATTGACTGGCACCATAGTAATACATATCTAGTCATGTAAGTTCATTATTATTGTTCAAAAATTCCAAAAGTGACATTAAACAACGTACATTTTTTTTTAGATCCTGTAGTAAGGGAAACTTAATGTTATTAACTCTTTCTCTGAAAATAATAGCTTTACAAGAAGAAGCACACGAAATTCTACCAATTATTCGTGTAAAATTTTCTCCGCACGGTAATTACTTAGCTTCAAGCGGCGAGGATAAAAAAATCAAAGTGTGGAGCGTACCACAATTACGAATTATTCATCAACAAATCGAATTACATTATAGCAGAGTAAGTTTTTTTTCTAAACTTGGCAACAAATAAAATTGTCGAATAGTTAAAAAAGATTTTTAGGGAATTTCATGGCATCCCTGGAGATCATCGTTTTTATGCTATGGTACTTTCGGAGGTAAAATTGCTCTTATGAATACTTCACTTGGTAAAAACCTACAAGAATCTCGAGACACTGATGCTATTATTTATGATTTATCTTTTAATGAAAAAACCGCCGAGCTGGTTACTAGTCATTATCTTTTCGAAACTAGTAAGTCTTGTATTGATAAAATTTTGTGGTTCTGCGTGTTGAGAAAGTGAATTTATATTCAGTATATGATTTTCAGGATTTCGAGTAATAAACCAAATTAATGTGCTGTCGCAGATCAATCGAACTGTGGATCGTTTCATAGGTCATTCGGGAAGAATATTATACCTGGAATGGAGCCCTGATGGTAGTATCTTAGGTAAGAAATTACGAAATCAATCACAACATATTAATACACCTAGTATTTAACAGTTGAAATCAACTATAATCAAATATATTTTGTTTATTGAATATATAGCTAGTGCCGGTTCAGATGAAACGATTTATTTGTGGAAATTCATGGAAAATGCTACAAATCAGCTAAAAAGAAAAAAAAGTGATTTTTTAAATTTTGATGTATTAATTTAATACTTTAATATGGTTTGAGTATATTTGTTGAATTCAATTTTCTACACAGTTCTTTACTTAAATGTAATGCTTTCAAACCAGAGTTGCTGTCTGTGATCTTTTTTTTTTAATTTTCGCTGGTGATTTTAAAAATTACAAATATATTTATTCATTTAATTTTCAAAAGTCATTCATCTGTTTAAAACACACTTTACCAAGTTTCTTCAACTTTTCTTCCCATTTTATTCAAGAGCAATCATCTTCAAAATGAATAATTTTCTTTCTTCAAAAAGTACCGTTGGTGTAATCTTTTAATATGACAAATCTCTCGTTCGTCTGATCATCTACAAGTTTTGAAAAATTAGCTAACACTGGAAATTGATAAAGTTTAAACACAGAATGGTGCCGAATATACATATACTCGTACTTACGAAATACGTTTGAGTGAATGATTTAAAATAGGTTTATAATTTTGTAATTCGATATAGTTTTCCAAGAGCTTTTTCCAATACCACGTTACATCAGACATTTTCAAATTATTTTTCACGAATTGGTAACCATTTTCAGCAATTTTTTCGGCTATATGTTCATGTTTTATGAAGAACTCTAAAATATTTCTGCAAAATATTTAAAATTTAAAATTAAAAAACACACTTTAGTACGAATACAAAGCCATAAATTATCGTAATTTACTTTATATCATTTCTATTGTAATCGCTCTTGATAGGCACATAATGGACCCATGGTTTCATCAAAGGATAAAAATACTCAATCCATTCATTTCCTACGTGAAATACTAAAGATTTACAAAGAAATAAATGTTTGAAACGAAAACTGGCTGCAACTCCTCGAAAATTAAACAAATATTTGAATCGGCAATGTTCTTCAAAAGACACTTCATCGGCAGGAACTGCATTCAGTGTATCCTGTAAAAAAAAAGTATGAAATGAAAAAGAAAAAATATGTGTATAAGTTGTTTGCAGGCTAACTTTTTCAGATTTCCACGCCTGATTTTTGGTATAGGCGGCATCCACCAGATTAGGAAATTCTCTTGAGAGTAAAATTAATTCATCTCTTTCACTACTAGTTCGCGAGCCTCTAAAGAAAGCTTTCGTTAATTTTTCTTGCCAAGGCCACTTTCTCATCTCTTGAATTAATAATTTTCGTATTTTATCCCAGCGACCTATTCCGGTTGGATGTAACTTTATCGCTGGCCCACCACACCAAAAACTCCAAGCGGGGTACAAAATATCGACATATTCTTTGGTCTACATACATAACAGATTCAAACATCAACATGCCAAGATTAATTGAAATGCCATTCTAAGCACTGATCAAGAAAAAATGCCGTTCAAGATCCTGAAAACGTACTTACTTTACTAAAAGAAAAAATTGGGAGAGATGTAGAATAAGCTTCATAACTTTGAGGATAATCTCTGGTGTTTACTACGATTTCAAAGTTGGTTAAATTCGTGAGTTTTAATAAGAAATGTTCTACTCCTTCGCAGCGAGAAGGAAACATACATTCTTTACTTCTGTACAACGAATGATCAATGAGTTGATATACTGTGCCGCTGAAATTTAATTAAAAATTTCATTAATTGTTATCGACATTCATTTTAGTAATATAATAACAGAACTCACTATGAAGAAGCAGATTTCACGAGTTTTGATGATATTTTCGTTTTAAGAAAAGGTTTTAAATCATTTTTAATCATCTGTTCCAGAGATTCCTGTATACTCGTCTGTGTAGCGTTGTGCTCTTGTTGACTTTTCAGTATTTTATCGAAAACGTCATTATCAAATTCTGAGGAAAAAAATAAAAATTAGGGATCAATGAGAGGAAAATCAAAACTTAACAAAGAAAGGAGCTTACGAGACCAAACATTATGTATTTCCTCTTGAGGTTGTAAATCGCCGACAACATTTTCATCAACCTCGGAAGCTGAAAAATTTTGAATATAAAATAAAAAAAAAGTTATGAAAATATTATAATGAACAGTTCCCATCTTGGGTGTGTTAATCAATTTTGACTGTTTCAACTCAACTCATCATTTCAATTTTGCCGGTAATTTCTTATCATTCTTTTGATTAAAAAAATTGTCTTATTCACCATTCAACGATGGTTTTATTTTTGGAAGTCTAAGAACAGGGATGCCATAATGTATACCGTAAAACCAAAATTTTCATGTTTTAAATTCAAAGTTCCAACTTCCAATACAAAATCTTTGTATTTTTTTTACTTGTCACGTTCAAGTTCGCTGAGTTTGTATGAAGCAATCTAAAGTAAAAGGAAAATGTTAGTTAATGAAAAATAATTAAAATTTTGGATTAATTACCATAAATAAATGTACAATAGTTTAAAACTGTAATAGATTTTTTATATTTATTCAACCATTTACACTGAAACAATTCTGATTTCACAGTTCTTAAATAAGGAAATGATCTCAACTATTATAGTTGCAATAATATTTTTATACGAAAAGAGACTTTCAGTGTTCAGGGTCTGTATTTATGTAGTGCTTCAGATAAATATTATTGAGTTCGTTCAGTTTATCTTGAATTTCATAAGAATTTTTTTCTAATAATTGCAATGCATCGGTGTAGCGATCCATGATAATACGAAATTTGGTCAGCTAAAAACAAAAATCATTTTATACTAATCTACAGAAATACACTCAAATAAATAAAAATGAAATGTAAAACAAAAACATACTGGGTTATGTGTTTTTTCAAACCAGTTTAATTCAGAATTGATTTTATTCACGGTGCTCTTCACAGTTTCTGTTATTTTTTGTAATTCTGCCTCAGTAGCTTCTATTGTTATAGGATTTCTACAAAACGAAGCATGAAAAAATGACTGAGTATGGTACACGCGAGATAGAAAAATTTTCACATTACTCTTCATATTCTCCTTGTTCGAAATTATCAGACGGTAACTCCATTTCACTTATGCTAATGATTTCTTTTTCTAATTCGCTTTGCAATTTGGATAAAGAATTTACGTAATCCTGCAGAGAGTTCTGTTCGACTTGTAATGGAAGTAATGCGTTACTAACTCCTCCAAGCTGATAAACAAGGAGAGAAATGAATGAATGACATAACAATGATGACAAATGAAATTCGTATTTTTACCAATTCCGCATCTTCAGTCAAACTAGTTTGTAATGACTGAATTTCGTTTGCTTTAGCTTTGATACTTCTTTCCACAGTATTTAATTCTTGAAGCCATTTATTATACATCTTGGAGAAATCTTCAGGAGAGGTAATCTTACTTGAATTACTTTCAACAACTGCCATCGTGTATCACATAAACTTGAAGCTATTAAATTATTAATTATATAGAATAAAATAAAAAAACTGTAAGGAACTTAAGGATTGAAAATCGAAGATTTGAAAATTCTTATCAAAATCAAACCACTCAATTCTGTTTTGTTTACAAATTTTGAAAACTCGAGAAAAGTGGGACATCCATGTCAAGTATTTGTACCCTTTGTTAGATAAATATGATTGACAAGTTTTTTATGAATTTTTGAAATAGAAAGAACTTTTATTAATTTTTTCATAATTTTTCAATCTGTTAAATTAAAAATATGTAATGAAATTGAAAGTCAAGGTTTTTTTTCATTTAAAAAACTAAAAAGAAAATTTTAAAGAATAAAATGCAAACAATCTTTACAGCATTGAAATTCAAAAAATAAAACAAAAAATGCAAACAAACATGAAAATTGAGAAGCGGTCGGAAATTATCATGACGGAGCTAAAATTGAGGAAACTTATTTAATAATTACTTGAAGGAATTTCGTAAATTTAGAATTCAAAAGTGATTGGCAATACGGTTTTAATAACTAATTCTTAACCTTTAGTTACTTTGTAAGTGAACATGGCTACGGAGAGATATAGTTTCTCATTAACTACTTTCAGGTAAGAGTAATTTCCTTTCCTTTTAATGTTTTCATTAGCTAACTTTCAATTTAAAAATAATGAAACCATTCAGTAAATCAAATTGATGAAAAATTACACGTGTTTATTTCAGCCCTTCAGGAAAATTAGTTCAAATAGAGTATGCCTTGGCAGCTGTGTCAGCCGGAGCTCCCTCAGTTGGCATTAAAGGTAATATACATTCAGTACTTTTTTTCTACTATGTTCATAAAATTTTACTAAAACTTTTTTTTAGCCAAGAATGGTGTCGTATTAGCCACTGAAAACAGAAGCAAATCTATTCTTTATGAGGAACAAACAATTTTCAAAGTAGAGTCAATTACCGATCATATAGGAATGGTATACAGTGGTAAGTAACAACAAATTGGATTTTAAATCAATGCATTGGTTATTTAATTTCTATGTGGTATTTTATTCTGTATAAGGTATGGGTCCAGATTATCGAGTTCTTGTGAAAAAAGCTAGAAAAATGGCTCAGGAATATTACAAAATGTATGATGAGCCTATTCCTACTGCTCAGTTAGTTCAGAGAGTAGCTCTGGTGATGCAAGAATATACGCAATCAGGGTACGATTACATTTTCCATACGGTTTCTGTGCCAGTTTTTCTATTTCGATCTATAATCTTCCGTTCTTTTTCAGAGGTGTAAGACCATTTGGTGTTTCACTCTTAATCTGTGGATGGGACAACAATCGACCTTATCTTTTCCAGTGTGATCCTTCTGGAGCCTACTTTGCTTGGAAAGCAACTGCAATGGGCAGACTTTACGTAAACGGAAAGACATTTTTGGAAAAAAGGTATTTTTTGATTTTGTTCACATACTATTGTATTAAAAAAAAAAAAAATGAAAAGTATACATATAATTATCAATAATGCTTACAGATACAGTGATGATCTTGAGCTAGATGATGCTGTACATACAGCAATACTTACGTTGAAAGAGACGTTTCATGGCGAGATGACCGCAGAGAATATTGAAGTTGGTATTTGTGATAGTAGCGGTTTCCGTCGTCTGAGTGTTTCTGCTGTTAAAGATCATTTGGCTAATATTCCCTAACTTGAAATTAATTTTTATACTATTTTATATGTAAAAAATATATTACTGCGGTTATTTTTTTACATATTTTATTTCTAGTATTGTGTTTAATGAATTTAATTTATGTAATTTGATAGTTATTCAATTCAGTATGAAAAAAGTGCGTATTTACTTTGATGAATAATGAATTGTATAATTCATAAGATCGCATCAAGTCGCCAATTTTGGCTAGATCGATATTTCTATTATGTCATTAAAGGAGTGATTTATCAAAAGTTTTTGAGTGTATTAGAAATTGATGAAGTTCATGGTGAAATTCAGTGAAATGTTAATTGATTGATGATTATTTATCATCATGAACATTGAAAAATACGAAAGTACTAGCGTGTGAATTTGTTTTGGTACTGCATTAAAGCTGTGAAAAGTTTGGTGGAAAAAGATTTAATTGGTAGGAATGTATGTTATAATTGCAAATATATATGAATTTATGTAAGCAAAGCTGACCATACCTATTTATCAAATGCGTAACTTCATCCAAAATATGAAACTGGAAATTTTCAAATACATAAATGCCTAAAAATGAAAAATCATATTTTAAATGTATCTAGATGAATATGGAAATATTTTTTCAGAATTGGTAGAACTAAAAACTTTTGTAATAAAATTACTCTATTGCTCGTTGGAGGGAAAGGGATGGTAATTCTTTGATCTATTGATAATGATAAGAAAGTGAAGTAAACAAAGATGAATAATGGGGTGTGTTGCGTAATAGTCCAGTTCAACAGTTCAAGATGTGTAAAAGTAATGTTTGAATAGTTTTCAGTTTTTGAGCAATCTATCTATACAATGATGCTCCTTAGTTATATTGATATGCATTTCGAGTGAGGATGACATTTCCTTTACCGGCCTTACTGTATCTGCGTTACGTAAGTTGATAATTTTTCTTTTGTATAAGAGTGGAAATTGATGGTAGATACCTTACCTACACGTATTTATTTTCTTTAATGAAAGCTCATAACATGATCGATATTTCTGGTGAATTTTAAAGTAAACAAACTTGAAATGATTAATCATCCATTATAGCATTTTAAGTAATTTATCATCACTTTGCATAGAGGCCTAGTTTCCTTTTGTGAATGTGAAATTTACATTGTGTCATTTATGACATCGTAGTCTGCTTGCTATTTTAACACTTCCCTGGCTAGTCTTGTCGTTGTCCGACTAGTGTGTCATATTGAAGATTGAATTATCTTTTATAAATCATTCATACGTTGAAAAAGCTTATTGTTGTCTTAGATGCGAACATTCTCGCTCATCTGCACATCATCTACTACTATAAGTGAAATAAGTACGAGGAATTTTCATAAAAATGCTCAACATCGATTACTTCTCCCTAAGAGATCTACAACAATTTACAAGACAATATTCAAAGGTAGGTATGCCTGTGTAGGAGGATAGATCGAGAACAGTTGAAAATGTCCGTCATGACCAATTTTCGAATTTGAAAGCCTTCTAGGCAGCGTGCAAATTCGTCGAAAATTTGCAAATCTGTCTTTTTTGAATGTTTTCGAGTAAAACACGTTTTTGCCAGAAATATGTACATGATAAAAACGCTTCCAGTCAAAAAATTCACGACTCAGATTGTGGTGGTAGAGAACTTTTAAATTTTTGATAGGATCCATGGTTTATTGAATAATTGAAATTTCCGTATTTTCAAGTTTGTAAGAATTTTGTATTGGTGATTCTTCTCAGAAGTGCGTTAATAACTCCTCCAAGCTGTTGAACAAGGAGAGAAATGAATGAATAACATGACAAAGATGAAAAATGAAATTCAAATTCTAACCAATAAAATTTAAGGACGCAATATCCGTTACAAACTTTAATTCTTTACTAGGTAGTTATGTGGTTATCATCGATCGTAGTTATGAAGCACTCTCTGAGCATTAAATGAGAAATGTTTCAAAAGTATTCTGAAAGCACGTAATTCGCAAATTTTCAACGGATTTGCCTGCTATCACACTAGATTAGGAAGTATTTATGTAAAATTGTAACGATGTTTCGTTCTACGTATAATCCTTCACTTATATTAGCATGGTAGAAAATGTTTCTTATTTTATGAAATTCTTTGTGGCCATTTAAAGCAATTTATTATGCATTACACAAAGACAACATTAAACGCAGAAAAAAAAATTTTTATTAAATAGATGAAGGTGCATAAGTACGTTTGATTTACTATTTTGTGCAAAACTGCAAACAATGCGCATGTAAAACGGCACCCTATTTTCGGCCTATCTGAAGATAAAAGGAATGTTTTCACAGTCTCTGTTGGAATCTTGACCATAAATTATCAACGCCCTTTGGAACATTCTGAGCCAAATGGTTAAATATAAGAACAAAAGATTGCTTTCAAATACGAACTTGGCGAAAAATTCCCAAATTGGCTTCTACTTAATGTGTTAGAGGGTTGCAATGCTGTCCAAATATGTAATTACTATACATGAATAAAGATTTCCATCAGAGCATACAACACTTATCAGCGGTGAATGATAACATACCTACTTTTAACAGAGTATGGATTTTCAGTAATTATGGCAGTTATAATCGAAATCAATGTATATTGGTGAAGAAATAGTATGTTTTATGTGTATATTCGGATAGATAAAAAAAGCAACATGGTTTTTGACTCGGCTTGCGCATGTTGAAAACAAATTTTGTGCCCTTAGCTCAAAGTCGAATGGAACTATGGGTACTTAAAGCAGTGTAATTTTTGAAGTTTCGTGTTAGAGGGTAGCCCACTTCATGATATGAAGATACTTAAAACCTAAAAATCATATTTTCTCAGTATGAATCACTGGAGTTTTCTCAAATTTAATGATTAAAATGATAGGGCACAGTTATTTTCTCTTAGCTCAACCACTAAGGTTAGATTCAAAGCCACACAGTAGGAATCTGCCGAGGCTGCTCTAAAAAGTTCATCCAAACCTGCTCATATCTCCACTCAAATTCAAGTTGTGAGCCCGAAACAGCGAATGGTGAATTTACAGCTTCTCTTAGCTCTACCACTAAGGTTAGATCTGAGGCCACACGGTAGGAATCTGCCGAGGCTGTTCTAACAAGCTCATCCAAACCTGCCCATATCTCCAATCAAATTCAAGTTGTAAGCACAAAACTTGGAATGGTGAATTTTCAGCTTATTTACCCTAGTGTACACATATTAGGGCTGTATTGTGCCCAACAATTAAACAGATTTCATTTAGGTCCAGTTTCCCAATCGCACAA
>FIZR01031122.1:0-16872 GCA_900060175.1 Ferrisia virgata
TTTTTTTTTTTTTTTTTTTTTTTTTTTTTTTTTTTTTTTTTTTTTTTTTAAGTATTAGAATATTACTCAATATGTTAGTGTCAGCCAAGTAAATGGTATTCTACATCCGAAATAATTAAACATATAATTCGTTCAACAGTAAAATGTAATACGTATATTCATACAAAATACATTTTCCAATCAAAAATAATTTGTTATTGCTTATTTTTAATTTAAAAAAGTTGCTCTTGTTATGTTACAAAAACCTAAAAGGAAGGAGAAAAATAAGAAAATAACCAATCAAATCAGACTTGAAGAAGAAACCACATATAAAAATCAAATACTACATAAATCTGGTAAAAAAACCAATACTAAAAATAAATATGTATATTTTCCTAGAAAAATGTAAAATCATTATTTCTTTAAGAAAAAAAAAAAAACAGCAGGCCATCGCCGTTGACCCGTCGCATCGTGATAAAATATCAATTTCGTTCCACATATTACAAAGCATTAGTTTAATTATGAAATAAAATTCGTTTAAGGATGATCCGATTTGAAAACAAATACTAAATAATACTGGTATAAAAAGACCTATACTCGATTACACAATGTACCAATATAAATATGTAAACCGTTCAACGTGATACTGATAACTCCGATCTCCAAAAAAAAAAGAAAAAAAGTAATAATAAAATCGTTCAACAATTAACAAAAATGGTAAGAGGGAAATTTCTTTACGTATTAAAACGGCATTTCCGTCCAGGAAATAAAAACTAAACAATCAGGAAAATTATCAACAGACAACATGTAACATATTTATAATTCTAATTCCTTAAAATAATGTCTGAAATAAACGGGCGTATTCAAGTTTGGATTGTCACAACGTAGATACATTTTCGAGTCACGTTCAACTGGTGTTAAACTCTCCAATGCTGACAGATATTCTCTATCGAAAGCGCCTGTAATGGCAATATTCAAATTAGAATAACCAACAATATGAAATTTCAATCAACTGTACGGTTGAAAGTTTACTTTGATCAATGTGTTCTCTTCCCAGAGCGACAAAGGCCAAGAATAGAATATCTCTGTACAGCGAGTAATTATGATTGATACCGTGGCTTTTAAGTTTCAATCTTTCGGCAGCTACACGTCGCAATGGATCAGCCAAATCGCAATACTGTATACTCAATATAACACGATCCATTAAACTGAAAAATTATAAATACGAGATTAGTACGTTCCATGCAATAACCGATGAATAATCGTCGTGAATTTTATGGACTCAAAGAGTAAAGGTGAATCAAAATCAAACTCACCTTCTGGGTATGGTGGTATTATCTGTGAGCAATGCACTCAACAAGTCGCTTTCTTTGTCGTTTTTATTCCATAATACGTACATTGGATAGCCGACCTGAAATGTTATAAATTGAATTACATTTCATTGTTCGGCATGAAAGCGATACTTTCCTTAGCAGAATTTTTCACCAATTATGATCTCAAGGTTTATTTTCAACGACGTTCAATACAAACGAAAATTGAGAAGTACTTTAGAAAAAAAATCTCTGTGGACTTGTTTATAGTATAACTTATCAATAACTTAAGGAGGTGCTCTAATGGTTGTAGAGTAGCCTAATTGGCCAACAAGGCACAAAAAGTAATTGCATTTTCATCGAAGGGTCGATGGTACGATTCTGATTAATTATATTCATTTATCATTTTACAGTGATAAATTGTAGACTAGAAAGCTATTTTAAGATTCGTACCAATTTTCAATAATATTTTATTGCAACTTTAGTAAAATGGCTGAATTTCTTTGTTTACACTCGAAAAAAACAATACTATTCTCTTTTCAAAATTTTGATTTCTAACATTTATTTTTGACCTTCAAAATAGAGACTATTCTTCATCCAATAATATAGTGAGATGGTATTTAATTTGGCATGAAATGAAATGTTAAAAACAAAGGTGGAAGAACAACAAAGAACCGAGAAGCGACAATCAAAAACGTAAAAATCATACGATTTCAGAGAACAAGAACGAAAAAAAGAACAAAACTGAGTAATTGAAGAACAAGAACAATGAACGCTATTTTATCATTTTTGAAGAATAAGAAACAACCTCGAAAATTCATTTTATAGAACACGAGTAAGAACGAAAACAATTATTTCTGTTCTTATTTCCAATTTTTCTTGTTTGATTTACAGCAGATAACGTATTATTGACTTCAGTGATTATTTTTCGAGGTCTGACTTTCATTTTCATTAAATTTTTACTGATTTGATGACTTTTAGTCAAATTTTTAAAAATTTGAGGAGCTGAGTTGACGAGAAAAAACGTTACAAAAATCAAGACCGAGAACAGAGAACCAAACAAAGCCGAATAAAGAACAAAATGAGAACAACGTTTACAAATCCTAAATGAAAACAAAATCAACAAGGACAAAACATATTAATTTTGAGAGAACAGGAACGAAAACCATTACTCGTTCTTCCATCCCTAATTAGAAATAAAAATTTCGATAAAAGAAATGCACATTGTTCTTTAAATTTCATGTTCTTTACAATTTTAGCTCAATCTATAAATTTTTCGAGGAGAAATATTATATTTTCTGAATGTAAACAAAGAAATTCAGCTACTTTACAAGCTACAATAAAATATTATTGAAACGAGGTACGATTCTGAAAATTGTTATCTATTTTACTACCCATTACTACCTATAAATCAATAGATATAATCAAAATTGTTCTATTATTCTATTTTTTCGAAAAAATGCAATTCATTTTTATGCCTTGTTGTCCAATTAGTCTACACCGCAACCACTGGAGCACCCTCTTAACAATTATACTGATAAGTGATAATTATCCAACGAAGCAGTAAACGCCGGTAAATAGTGAAGTAATCGGTAAAATGTTGAAGATTTCTTTCATAGAAATGATATACATCACTATTAATGTTTCAAGACTAGGAATGATTTTCAAGTTCGAAAATTCAAATACTTAACTCTTATGCGACTAAACCTTACTTTTTCCATTTACAATTCACCGCATGAAAAAAACAATTGATTAAATATTTTTTTAATTACCTCTTCGTATAGCATCGGATTATCCCATAATGTTCTAACGAGAACGTTTCTGTGATCACATTCAGCCCATGAAGGATGAAACGTGGAGACATCTCGTGTGCCAATGACCGAATTCGCATGTAAACATAATCCGGTAACGTGCGACGAAGCAGCGATTCTTTCAAAGACCCAGACCTGTAATAAATTGATGATTGTTGAAACAACTGTATTGGGATTTGCGGTTATATTCTTTTTTTCTATACGCTTACCATATTCCAATAAATGATTGGATGTTCGTCAACGAAAGAAGAACGTGTTAAAGATGTATCTCCTTCGGTATTCAATATAGATTCCAGTTCTTTACGTAAAACCAAAGGATTTAAATACGGTACTACGATAGGTTCGAGCGTATGAACGTGTTTTGATTTAATATCCTCTTCAACGGTAGACATATCAACAGACGCGCGACTACCTCCGATTGAGTTGACCGACGTGCTCAGTTTATTAAACGAGCTTTTCCTGCGAACTCTTTCCAAAGATGACGATACGCTTTCTTGACTGGTAAACCGAGAAGATATTTCCGAGCTATTACGATAGTCGAGAACAGATACATATAAAAATGGTACGGTTGCTTTATCACAGAACGGACACCTGAAAATAAAATAAATTTACGTTGAGAAAAAAAAATTGGATGAATTATAAAACAATTAAAAAAAAAAAACTACTATTCCACGCGTACTTAGTATTAAGATTAGAGTCTTCTGGTAACCATCCAGCCATAATTTCTTCGTCATATATGAGTGAAGCACAATGGTGGCATTTTGAGCATGTTGTCATGATAAGCTCGACGGCAACCGGAATGCGATTATCGCGTATAATTTTTGGATACAATCGTTCGTTCAATAGTGCTAAAGATTGTTGCGAAGAAGTCGGTGAATTTTCTCCTGAAATTAAAAAAAAAAAAAAAAAGGGGCATTAGCTAAATGTTAAATTTCATTCAACAACGTTCATTCAAAGGAGCTATAAATTTCCATAAATATCACTAAGGCTAAATGTCAAACAACCATACACTCCTTTTCACTCTTCATATTATAACAAAAGCTTACCTAAAGGTTGTAAATTCGATGTACTTCCTTTCCTACTACCATCGCTAAACAATTCTTTCAAATTAGCTCCCCACGAGTCTAGCTGCATTGTAACCGACGAGGGAGAAAATTCGCTCGATATTTTTCTCTTGACCGGTGTTTCTTCTCCGCCAAGACTAGCAACACCATTATGAACGTTCAAAGTTTCATTTTCATCTTCCAAATATTGTCTGCGATGAAAGAAAAAATTTAATACGTGCATCAACCTTCAGCGATTTCGTCAATTTATCATCAACTAACCCATCTTTCGAAGGAGTAGCATTCGTTGAAATGGCTTCTTTTATTTCGTCGATTTTCTTCGTCATTGTTGAAGCGGCGATTTTCAAAGTGCTCAATCCACCCATTATAAATTCGTTGGTTTTCTTACTGGTTAAACTGCTCGGACTGTAAAACAACAATACGATTAAATCAAATTGACTGAAAAATCACGAGATAGACAGCGTGAAACTCATCAAAATAAACAAGAACAATGACGAAAGTGAAAATTAAAAAAATAAATAAATAAAAAACAAAACAAAACAAAATCACGCGCACCACACATCCTACCTGAGACTATTAAAAGCGTTTTCGATCATTTGAGTTCCTATACGAATATCCGAATTTCTTAAACTGAACCGGTAAGGTGATAATCGACTACAGTGATCAAGAAAGAAGCAAAGAAAATGAAACAAAAATATTTTTAAAAAGCAAGAAATAGTTGTGTCAGGTACAATAAATAATAATACGATAACAAATCAGATTTCAAAGGCTACCGAAACAACGCATCGCAGCAACAACGCGTTACAGTCATCAAGCCAATAAATCCGAAACGTCAACATAATTTTTCTTTTTTTTTTCTTTACAAAAAAAAGCAACTACTAGCGAACATGATACCAAACTACATACGTATAAAAAACACCAAGCGAAAAGTAGTAAAATGCCTGTAATCAGTAACTTATAGCGCAGACTTACCTAAAGGGTAGCTTGAAATTTGAGCTCAAATTACCCAAACCAGTCTTGAAAGGGCTTCCTTGTTCGGCGCTTTCGCGTACATCGGCCGGTAACGTAGAAGCGCGTAAATTTATTTTATCTTCGGCCGAATCGTTTAATTCTTTCAATCTAGAATCATCGTCTTCGTCGGACGTACGATCGATTCCGCTTCCTGTCGAATGATGAAGACTAGTCGTTCTGGAAACATCCCATTTTTCTTTCCTTCTATCGAACAAGACGGGTGTACCGGATCGGTCAAGTATGATTTCCGACGATACGCTGCGTATGGTTTCTAAATTTGGTAACTTTTGAACACCGCACGTTTCTTCGATTTCTTTTTCATTATTTAATGCTCCTAGCGGATCGTTTTCGGTGACTGGTGTACGTACGGGACTTTTTAGAGAAGGCGAACTACAAACACGATTCAACGAATCGTTTTCTTCTTTACGGCGTATCTCTTCTAAAGAACAAACAGACGTTTTTCTGAATGGTAATTCGGACTGAAGTTTGTTTAGTCTTCCAGCGCTTGCTCCGCTTAACGACATCACGATTTTGTTATTTATCGGTCTCTTGCCGTACGAGTTACAATTCACCATTAAATCATCCATACTTCCTAAAATGGTACATAAATCAAATATGAACCATGGTTGAAAATATCGAAAGAACACGATTTCACACGATTGAAACTAACTTTTGTACAGAAGTAATGAAAAATATACCTGTGCCAGAACTGGGAAGCGTTTCAACCGAAGAATTTTGACTTTCACATTTCGGATATTCTTTTAATTTATGTAAACCGATGCTATTCTTCCTTGCTATTGGCTGTTTACCTAAAGAATGATTTGTCGCACACGAATTTGCCCCTGGACGTGAGTTATTTTCACATTTACCGTTCGTCGTATCGATGCACGACAAATTAGCTTTTTGTATTTTAATTTCTTGAAGATTTTTCAATATCTGAGCATCGTTAGCGAAGCTTTCAGATCTACAAGATGGAAAAAATTGCACATGAACAAGATTTAGAGTAAAATTACAACGATAAAACAAAGTATTTTTACCTAGTTAATAATTGATAACAATCAGGAGTCTCATGCGAGGAAGATTTAGTATTGGTGTTCTGATTAGCGTAATAATTATGATAATGTCTGGTCGTTCTAGGAGATAAATTTGGTACAAATTCCGAACAAGAACCACTCCTCGTACGTTTCGTTCTATATATTTTAAAACGAAAAACGTAAACGTTATTTATAATTCAACACGACTTTGTTGAAAAAAAAAAAAATCATTTACCTCGCATTCGATCGTATTCTCGGAGGAGAACTATAGACCGATGAATTCTTCTCAAGTATCGAAGGTTTTACATCATTTTCAGAAAAATTAGAAATACTCACTCCGCCAGTCATCAACAAACCAGCGCTGCTTTCATCTGTGCAATAAATATAAATACGTTATTCCGAGCTAATATTCTCTAATCGAATTAAAATTGCATAAAATAATTCGTACATTGTTGCTGATTAACGTTAGATCCTTGATTACGAAATGGTCCGGTTGTTTTCACGATACTTCCCATTCTCGAACAAAAGCGATTAAACGTCGCTATATCTCTGGACGTAATTGTACTAGATCTTCTAATATTACTACCTGAATAAAAATAAAATATTATAACACCGAGAAGTCGTTAAATTAAAATATCACGTTATGAAATTAACGAAGCTACGGAAGCGAAAAGCTGCCAATAAATCTACATTATACACACCTTTCAACAAAGAATCGTCTTCATTTTCAGACAATCCAGACGGCGTGTTGGTGCTCTCGGAGCACTCAGTTTTAGAAATTTGTTCGCTTACCGGTGAATCAGTCTCATTTACTTCGGTACTTTCGTTATTCAACTCGCCCGAAGAACTTTTATAACCAATATCACTTTGACTTCCTATGTTATGTACAATAAGCAATAATAATGCATAAGCGTTCCAAACAAACAAAAAAAAAACTAGCATTATTTACGCGAAATCAAACTCATGTTGAAAGATAAAACCCTAAAATAATAATATGAATGGCCTATAGGTGAATTGAATACGACACATTAGTGTGATTTCTAAAATACTTGATAAGCAAATCTAATAACTCATTGTGACCTAGGTTTATTGAAAAAACAAATAATAATTATTTAGCTCTCAAGCTTATGTGCAAATATATAATTTATTCTACTCTTTGAAGAATCTTTCTTTCTAAAACATACTGTGGATCACGATTTAAAAATATAATCTACCTCGATAACGATACTTACCACTACCGAACATAATATTTATATTTTTAGATGCTTCATATGTGGAATTTTCATTGATAAGAGGTAAACCTTCGTTCAACGAAGCATCTTCAATTTGCAACGATGATCTTCGTTTTCCAGCTTCTTGGCCAATTTTTTTCAACAACGCTGTAGCATGTATCACATTTCTAAACAAGAATTTAAGATGGAAATGCGTAAAAAAAATTATCCTACTGGTTTTTTCACACAATGATCTTCGCTAATTACCTTAATTTATTCCATAAAAGTTGACTGGAATTACTCATATCAGACGGCCATTTTGATTCGAGCACCGCTCGATTATAAAACCCGTAAGTAATAGCATTCGGTTGAACTCCACTACGTTTCATTAAAAACAACAATTTAACTGCCAGCATTGGCTGATTATATACACCACATAGTTGCATCATGACTCGGTAACAAACCTACGAAGGGACGAACAAGTACAATGAAAATATTAATAAAATCACTTCGACGGAAAATGCATATTTTGATCAGCACTAAAATTTACTTCATCGGTAGGCTGAAGACCAGTCTTCTGTACTCTGGCGAGTAAATCGTAAGCTAATCGTAACGTAAACGAAACTCTATGTTCGGTAAATAATACGTAACTTGGTAAATGAATAAACCACAAACTAGAAAAATAAAATAAAATATTTTCAATCATTATGTTTCGTACCTCGAAGCGAAATAAAATATCGTACCTGTAGCAAGTGCCCAATAGACATTTGGCCCATAAATCTGGCGAGCTGAAATATCTACGAGCTAATTTCTGGGCACTTTTCACTTCGTATTTAGTTCTCCTGGCAAGTGGACTTCCTGGTACTACAGACATGCCAGTTACTTCTAAATAATTTCGAATTCCTTTCTGACAAAAGTACATCGGATTCAAGGTAAAACCATTCTGAAAATTAATAAATTACATCACCGTCGATTCATTCACCTTTTTCAACCAAATAAATCGTATTTAGTTCTTATAAAATACCTGATATGTGTAATTAGACATTTGAACGGAATTATGGGGTAAGTTATTCTCAGGAGGAGAAACAAACACAGTACGTTCACTTTGATGCGATTCATCCAACTCCAAAAGATGTACGTCACCTTCATCTTGTTCATTCTGTACCAATAAATAAAGATTTTTTCGATTATTATGGTCCAGTAAAAGCTAGGGCTGGTACGTAGGATGTAGAATGCATTTTACATGTGAAATATATAACGTAGAATAGCTATAAATTATGATAAGAAATCCGCAGTAACGTAAATACTACAGCTGATAAGAGACCAACAAATGAATGAAATGCTAAAGATTGGAAAGTAAAACATGAAATTTTGAGTAGAATAATTAAACAATTTATTTTCATCTTATGTAAAGAGAAAAAGTATCAAAGTCAATTATCTTTTCAGTTAATTATAATTCCATTTTTATTTTCTAATAATTTCAAATTGTAGCTCTAAAATATCGCTGGGTTTTGACAATAGCATTTTTGAAAATTTTAAATTTAATAATTCATTGTTAAAAATAACACTAGGATCTCTTTTACGAATTTTCCATTCTAATAACAGGTAGAAGAATATCGTTATCAGTGAATTCGTTTTGAACTAAAATTCAGAGTGAAGTTTTAATTTTTTCAAAACATTTGACGTAATTTTACGTGCTTCTGAAGTCATTCTACATATATTCTACGTATTTTATGCGACGTACGTAAAATAAGTATTCTACGCATTAAATCCCAACCCAGGTAAAAGCTTATTCAATCTGCTAAAACATACTTTTTCGATACATTCGTCGAAGAAAGCTAATCCAGCTTCTAAATCCGAAACGAATGATCGTTCTTCAATAAATCTTATGAACATCTGAGTATGAGATATCATCGAATAAAATTTCTGGTATGATCTATCACGAGATCTTAGAAAAGCTGTGCAGATAAATCAAGCCATCATTAAAATTAACGTTGAAAAATTCAGCCAAAGTGTTAAGTTGAAAATACAACAACTCACTTTGCAAATCGAATAACGAATTTGTATCTGTTGCTCCGATGGTTGGTGCTTTCGTTAAAGGTACCAAATACGATCTGTAACCTTTTAATATGTGTACCATAAATCTTAAAAATGCTTCTTGTATTTCGAGTTCCAGACTTTGCTAAAAGTAGATAGAAAAAATATACCAATAAATGATTCAATAAACACCATAAATAATTTAGTTGATAAACCAACCTCTTTTCTTTTCAACTGAAAATCTTTATCGATATTCATATCTTTGTTGTTCGCATTTTGTTGCAACATTTGTAAAAAAGAATGTAATTTTTGATACGTTAGCTCTAAACTATTACGTAGAATTCTGGCAGCTTTTTTAGGTAACAACTTAGACGTCAAGTAACGTTTTTTCTCGCATCTAGGGATAAAAAATTAGATAGAAAATATGCTTCGAATTTTTCAAAATCTTATCAATTCCTGCAAACTACCTACACTGTAATATTATTAGTATCCAAATCGACGCAATTTACATCAGGAGGTGGATCGTATAAATCAAAAAATCTCGAATCAACGCCAATTAAAAATGGTACCGGTGCGTGCAATACTTCAGCTAAACTTAAAGGGCATAATGGTATATAAGGACACTGCCATTTAAACGGGAAAATAATCTGAAATAATAAGATTATAAAATGATCGTTAAAGTGCCGATGCCGGTAGAATTGTAGACGAAAATTAGCTACTATGTACCATTGATACAGCTTCTGCCACAGCAGTTAATACATCCGGTCTTAAAGAATGAATTAACAATTTTTGTTCGGTTAACGCGCATAACAATAATAATAAACAATTATCCGGGCCTAAGTTCATGAGCATTTGATGGAAACCAGCTCCGCTGCGTAAAACATAACAATTGCATAATTAAATCAAGTTATAACCGAAGATAGTCGTTATTACCGAATAAATTTTAATTAATCGAAGATTTAAATTCTTCGATAGACGTCATACGAGTCGATCAGATTAATGACCTTGTAACAATAGAGAAAGTAATTTAACGCTGCGAGCTTTTCGGCGTCCAGATTTATACAAACATCATTAGTATAGAGATATACCAGTGTTAAATTAATCGTACCTTCTTGGAAGAGGTAAGTCTTCTGGCTGCGTTAAAATCAGTCTTTCTATCGGTGAAAGCTGAACTAATATTCTAGGTCGTTGAATCGACGGAAACGGCACATTTTCCATAAAATGTAATATATATCTGAAAAATTGGTAACATTGATTTTTCACATTATGAAAGTAAATAATATCGTCGAATAAATATAATGAAAACAGTTGCAGGGTTAAATTTGTTTTTTCCTTTTTCGCGAGTACTGAAAAGTACCCGATCACACGATTTAAATTCATCACTTATCTGCAAAAAATTTGAGTTTATTTTTTTTGCAATAAATTTTCACTATTTACAAACAATCTGAACGAAGATGGCCATCAGGAAGGTATCAGATATTCGAAGGTCATTTACCCATTAAACATATAATTTGTACGTAAGTTCTGATTCGTATAGTTGACAAAAATGATGGTATAAGATAATTTAATTTCACATCGATCATATTACCAAATTTAAAATAACGTGACGATATTTTCAATAGCAATTTTTTCCACAATTTTAGTCTGAGTTATTTCATTATAATAATTTCAACGCTGAAAACAAATTTCTTGTTTCGCTGAAAATCCCGAAGGAAACTTGTTTTGAAAGTATTTGCGCAGCGTGACAAAAAAATTTATCGAAAAATCTTCGAGTTTGTGTAATATAAAAGTTGAATGCATTTCGAACGTATTTCATCATCATCCAAGCGGAAAGATAAGAAAATATTCTACACGGTCGAATGAATTATCATTTTTAACGGTGAAAGATGAGTAAAAACCACGAGAAGTTGAATCGATGACGTAGCAGTAGATAATATATTTTTATATACTCGCACATCCAAAGATGACAAAAAATTTGTCATTCCGGTCACAAGAAATTAATTTCTTTTTTTCAGTTAACTCATTTATAGGTTTTCCTACATGTCATTCGGGTATAACAAATTCCCCAAAATAATATTGACGCAACCATTTTACACGTGTACAATTAAATTAAGAAAATTGGCATGAATCAATTACCTTTCAATAGGTACACTGCATGAGCCATCTCGTGACATCTGGTATAAGAAGTTTAGAAATCTTTCAAAAGCGTCGAAAAAAGGCCAATGCGAGAGCAAACAAATACATTTAATAACATGAAATGAAACTTGATTGTGATCAGAGGCATCCCACTTATTATCATAATTTGAACACAGCCTTTGTTTAACATTCTCGTTGACTTTTTCATCGGCATATTCTTCGTAAAATGCTAAAGCTGAACCGTAAACCTGAAAAATTATTAAGCTAAAAATTATTCTGCTCAACAAATTTGAATATTTCACCAATACTCACAAAGGAGGTATTTTGGTTGAAAAAAAATAGGTCGTTTGTTTTAATGAGCAAATTCATAAAGAAAATTCCTACTACTTAGTCATAACTTCTATATAATTGAACACACATTCGTTTACGTCATAGTTAATCACTCATCAACGTAAATTTTTTTCACACCTTTTGAGTTTATTTATGTTTGCTTTAATTATTTCGCAATTGTAAGTATCAGATATTAACTCGATGTGTAGCTATTGTAATAAAATTATGAGCAAATTGCTAAGAAAAAAAGAAAATTATTCGATTGTGCTTTACTTTTCAACTTTTTGCATCGGCATGCGTAGTGTATTTCAAGTAATACGTAATCGTTCAATATTTTGACTTTTTTTTCCCATAAAAAATCAAAACATTAGCAACGAATAAAGCAAACTCGTGATATTTCATCACATTGGTTTTTCGTTTAGAAAATATGGCTTGAAAAAATAAATTCGTGTAATTTATGTAATCAGGGTAAGACTAATTAATCACCTTTTGCGCAGCGTCGCTGACTGTAAGCACAAAAGTAGAAAAAACTGGAGATGGTTGTTGAGCATTAGAAGGCCATACTTCCAACGTAGCTCCCATTGGTAAACAAAATAACGGTACAGATTGTGGTAAAGGGAAACTTTTCTTGTCAGTTATTGGATATCTGGATAATATTGCTGCGGACAAATGATAGAAAATTACAAATTCCTAATAAAATAAAGATCAAAATAAATAGCGGACTATACAATTGCTATACCTGGTTTATACGTAATTGCAGGAGCTTGGTTCATAGACTTTTTGTAACAAAGGTAAATTTCTGAACCCACCTGAACATAAAATTATTTACAGATATTTGCGTAACATTTCGAAATGGTTTCTTTCAACGAAAATACAAAGTATCACTTACAATTCCTTTATTTAAATTTTTATTAATGATGCAAAATGCATGCGGCGGAACTTCTCCTTTGCTAACATTTATTACACAAATATCGGTGACGACTAATGCATTGCAGGGCATAGTAGGTTGCGCACGTCGATAAGTAACGAATGTTTTTGCTGAGGAATTATTAACATTAGCACATCGTCCAGTTGGCGTTTCCAATAGGATTTCCGAATCTGGTAAAATTCGCTCTTTTCCCTCGTACATGATGCTACCGACAAAAATTAAAGTCAAGTATTATTTTATCTCAACAACTAATCAGTTTTTAGGCAACTAATGCGAAGAAAAATTGAAAACAGTCGATATTGATTTTCAAGGACAGAATAATTATTTTTCCATCATCTGTACAGATGAACTCCTAACCTTTCTCGTAATACTAAGATGCCTCGCTGCATAAATAAGTGAAAAATACTTCGCAGCGAAGAAATACTCGCTGAAAAAAAAATTAAACTTAAATGAATGTACCCGATATCGACAAGCGGTGGTTTATCTTTTGCTCTTTTGAAGCATAGAAATACTTCAGGACTACGTAGGCTGCCATGATTTAAATCTGCCAAGATACCTATAAAATAGAAATTGCAAATGAAGAAAACAAACTAGAAATTTCACAAAACGTGTGGTAAGAATTAATACCTGTTGGTGTATTTTTTATCACAGTAAATCCCGGAGGAATTGTATCACCCTGGGTGGGAAATATTACAGCTAAGTCTGTTATAGGATCATAACTTTGCTTTAAATAATTCCCTACAGAATCTTCTTCAGCACGATCCGATTCTGACTCTGGGAGCCCTGCTACCACAAAATAGTCTGCGATCTGTCGTTCGTCCATCAATTATCATTTCTGGGCACAACCTGAAACATTATCACGTTACATACAAATAATGAGAGATTTATAATCTTATTCGCCTTATCACGATTGTAAATTTAAACAAGAAATATTTGAAGAGAGAATGAGATATGAAACACAATAAAATGAATTCTGTTCGATCGCGTAATGAATGTACCACATATAAAATTTCTACTTACTCGATGATATAAACGCAAAATAAGGTCAAATTATGGCATCACAAAACGTAAATCATTTTTGATTTTAAAAATAATAACGCTCAAAATTAACAAATGCTATTCTAATAGGAGTAAAACAACACAAATCCGTATGTTATCATTGAACAAAATTATCACACTTATTCAAAATATCGCCAACTTTTCGTGTTATTATTCTCTTAAACTACACTTAACCCATCAAATTGTTTTCTTTTTTCAACAAAAATAAAAATATGAAAATAGAAAATAGCAAAATAGAAAAATATCTTTAATCATTCACAAATTATTTCTTATAGAATAATGATTTCTATAAAATTGCTCTTTAGTTCAATTCAGTGTTTTTCAGATTTCCCCTTTCTCCTCCAAAACCAGTCGACCTTAATAACAAGAAGGTATGCGACATGCGTCATTTTGCGTACTGCGAACCAAAGACGAAAACTTTGAAGTTTGAATGCACTCCGAAGAGTGCATTGAATTCCATAGATGGATGAAAAGTAATGAAATGAAAACAATTTATTCGAAATTTCAGAAGTTTCAAAAGGGAAATAAGTGATTAAAAATGTTCTGATTTTTTGATTATTCTTAATTTAAAACTTCTATTCTATGCATGAACAAAAGTAAACTTCCACTAGTCAATCTAGTTAGTGTTGAATAGTAATTTGTTTTGTACATAAAATAACATAATCTGAGAATTGAAACAGATATGCGTAGAATTATTCAACATTATTTATGAAGAAATATGTCAACCACCATGGAAATACGATCACATTAGAAATTAGAATCATAGAATGAGTCCATGAAATGAATACGAAATCAAACTTCATTAAGATAATGGTAAATGGAAATAATCTGTTGTCCATCAGTTACCTCATCAAAGACAACTAAGATTGAGTTGATTTCATTAATTAGTTTATTTTACAATAGTTCATTCATCTTGAATGAAATTTCTAAAAATTCAGAAAACAAAAAAGTAACGAGTAAGTGAGCTCTTTTAGTTCTTATTTCTAATTAAAAAAAAAAAAAAAAAAATGTAAACAGTGTAAGATCAACAAGAAGAAACAATGTTTTATTTTATTTTATATAGATTTGCCCGGTATAAAAGTATTGAAAAGATGAATTAAACAGTGCAAATCATCTTCTTTCAAATAATAATTACTTCATATCATCTTTTCTCTTAATTCAAATGCATAAATCTTTTTATTCGCCTTGTCCAAGAAATAGTACTGTAAATAAACATCACACATTACGAGAACATCGTGAATGTTCGGCTCTTGACTCAACAAATCGGTTGAATTCGTCAACTTGAACCCATTTTGGAATCAGCGGTGGTCAGTTGAAACTTCGAAGGTTTCGCTTATTGCTTTCGCAATTTGCGTCTATTTGTATTCCCTTTTGGTTCTGACCTTATCTAAATTTTCTTGTGATAAAATTTTAAGTGAAAGCGTCCTCAAAATTAATAAAAAGTCGGTTGAGATTATTATGAACTCTGATGAAGAGCTTCCTTCAGATGAAATTGACTCTGGTAATGAATCCAGTGGAGATGATGTTGAGTTCCCAATGGATGTTGAAAGTAATACATCAAGGGAGAAGCAGAACGAAGCAGAAGATTATCCCTTTGAAGTTCTGTCTACAGAACAAATCGTTCAACACATGGTAGATTCGATTAAAGAAGTGAATTCCGTCATACAAGTATGTTTTTCATTGTTGAATTGTATTTAAGCACGTACCTCAATTAGCAGAACATGCTCCTATTTTTTGTTTCTGTACATGGTATTCCGAGCATTTATCCTATTTATCAATGAGAATTCCAAAGTAAGCCTAAATTCACATATTTTGAAAACTATAATCTCTATTTTCCTTATCACTTACGTGGTGGTGTTTTCGTGGAAGTTCCTAATGGTGACTCATGTGTAGTCATTCTCTTCAAACTTAACATCTTCGTATTACTTTGATTTGTGTACATTTGTTGCAAAATAGTAATGTTACGAAACGTCACTTGACCTTAAACTTTTTTGTTTTTATTATATTTCAGGTACCTCATACTACAATTAGAATTTTACTAAATCACTTCAAGTGGGATAAAGAAAAATTGATGGAAAGATTCTACGATGGCGATCCTGAGCAATTGTATGCTGAAGCTAGAGTTATTAATCCTTTTCGAAAACCGGTCAATGTACCAAAAAAAGTATTTTCTAAATTATTAAATATATGTAGAATACAGTTATTCAGCCACTCAAACATTTTAATATGTATTTTTTAGCCTTCTCGAAGATCCACTGGCACTGAAGAATGTGAGATTTGCTACATGACTCTGCCGACCTCGGTATAAATAATTTTTCTCATATTCTAGGTGTTTGATTGCTAGTACAGTTTGAACGAACTCTTTGTTCTAGATGATGACGGGACTAGAATGTAATCATAGATTCTGTACACACTGTTGGACCGAATACCTAACTACTAAAATTATGGAAGAAGGATTAGGTCAAACCATTTCTTGCGCAGCACATGGGTGCGATATTTTGGTCGATGATGCTACCGTAATGCGTTTGGTTAAAGATTCGAAAGTTAGATTAAAATATCAACAAATTATTACGAATAGTTTTGTCCAAGTAAGTGTAGCTTTCGTATGTTTGTAGCATTTTTCTTCGAGTGCAAAAATGAATGTCATTTGTATGAATGGTTGTAGTGTAACCGACTATTAAGGTGGTGTCCGTCGCCGGACTGTAACAACGTGATTAAAGTTCAAAGTGTTGAACCTCGCCCTGTAACGTGCAAATGTTTACACACGTTTTGCTTTTTATGTGGTGAAAATTGGCATGATCCTGTCAAATGCCACTTATTAAAAAAATGGATTAAGAAGTGTGATGACGATTCAGAAACATCCAATTGGATCGCTGCGAATACGAAGGTGTTTATTTAATTTTTATCGTTTTCCTTTTTTTTTTTTTTTTTTTTTTTTTTTTTTTTTTTTTTTTTTTTTTCC
>FIZR01031130.1:0-27975 GCA_900060175.1 Ferrisia virgata
TTGGGGAATATACCCCCCCCCCCCCCCGAATAAAGTACTGGAAGTAAGTATTTCTTTATCATCATTGGAAAGCAATTAATACGTGCTTTGATTCGTAATTGTAATATTTTTCAGTTGTTGGAGATGGAAAGCCCCAGTAAACTTGAATTGAGTAATGCGGCTAAAGACTTCGAAAGATTTTTGGGTAAAGTGGATTAACTATAGCCGAAAAGAACAAGCTTGAAAAGAAAGTCGAAGAATTTAGTAAGCAATTGGGAACAATTACATCTGAAAAGGTATTTTTTGCTCTTTTTCATATTTTACTCATATTTTTTTCATGATATAAATTCAAATAATTACGTACTTAACTGTACTTAAATGTTCGCACGCTTCGTTTTTCATCACGAACGATCACTTTCATGTGAAACCTATCTTACTAAATCCTGTGCGAACCAACAAAAAACCATTTTGTTAACACAACATAAACGGCCACAACCTTTTAAAGACAACAATAAAATGAAAAAAATGAGGGTCAACATGGAAGTCGTAAAGTTGTTATGAAAATCATCATTTTTTACTTTTGAAAATCGTTATACACCTCTTGGAAAAAAATTACTTCGCTCAACCCTGTGTGAGTGTTTATCGATAAGTTAAAAATGGCTCAAAAAAAACTGAACTCCCTCCGGCTTGAAGGGACTGAGTGAGGAAAATTTTATTTTTCCAAAGAAAGTCCTACTTTGAGAAGCCCTGACTCGGCTGCTTCCAGTCGCAAGGAGCTAAAGTTCGTTTTGGATCATTCTGAGCTCGCCAGTAATTGATGTGTAATTAATTATTGAGAAATAGTAAAATATTAGGGTATTTTTAATATTTTTTATTTTCATTGAATTTATAAATGCAAATCTAATGAAAGAGTGGTACATATATTTTTAAATTGTGTTTTTAACGTTGAAACACTGCTTAGTAACTTCTTCTGCTTACTGGGGCTCAGAAAACACTCTGTTACCATACTTTAATTTTCAAAATGCTCGATCTGCTAAGTAAGTGTCAATATTTAGGTTTTACTTTGCATTGAAAATTTTTTCTTGAGGGTTTCAATCCTGTGAAAATAAATTTATAGCAGAAAATAAGGCTTCATAGATTCTGATGAGAAAAAAATATTACAGACAGATTTTAGGTAGTATTTAGATTCGATGTCAAAAAGTTTTGTTCCGACAATCACTATCCTTAAATAATGACCTATTACCTAAATGTTAAATGTTACCATAATTTTTAACAAAATTTTGAGTTATAATGATTATTTTAAAATTATATATTGGTTTTCAGGAGCAGCTTATGAAACTAGTCTTCGGTCGTTGAGTGTTAGAGTTGTTTAAAAATCTTGCTCTCGGAAACATTGATTCAAGGGTCCTTCAAAAAAAACCTCCGTCAAACCTAATAAAAGCAGCTTGGAGAAAGTTTCTGAGCAAAACTAGTCGTCATAAAGCTGTTGTGTACGCCTACGAAAAGATGATGGAATTAATTCCAAACTTCACCGAAATTTCTACGGAGGTTCAGAGAATATTGAGTGCATTCGAAAGTCAAAGCAAGATTAATAATGAAAAGTAGATCGCAAGAAGATCGACAGAGTTATATTATAAGTATAGTAATATCATACATAACTTGAAAAAAATTAATTGGAATATTGATCAAGATCTTGATTTACTTTTACCACATTTACCTAATATTAAGGATTATGGTAAAGCTCTAATTTCTGTTTTACATGAAATAATAATACCTTTAACAAAAGAAACAATTGTTCCTGAAATTTAGAAATGGTAATTGATTAATTTTGTAGTTTTTTCAATCGTCGCGTACACTTTGTACATGTAACTGATCTCGGCTCGAATCTAGTTTTACCGCAAAAAATTTGAAAATTCATTCTTATATGTTTATCAATTTATTAATTATTACATTTAAAACATAATTATCAATTTTTTAAATAAATTTTTTTGGTATTTGAAAGCAGTTCTAATTTAATAAAATATGAAGATACTGTGTGACTGTGTTTTCTTTTTTCTTTGTACTATCCCAAAAGCTTGTTTTCTCTGAAAATCAACAATGTGAAATATTTATTTTTGTTTAATGTGAATGAATGAATGAAATGCATGAACGGATTTTCATATCAGTAATGGAAGATACTCAATATAATTTACACTACAAGTCAAATGGATGGATTCAATGGTTTGAAGAAATATTTTTGTACAAATATTTTATTTTACGTTTTGCGTTGCAAGTTTTTCTCAGCTCTTAAAAAGTCTAAGATTATCAAGAATTAATAAAGATCTATTACTACATCAGAAGAAAATTCTCCTTCCTAAAATTGATATGAAAGTAATGATAATTATTTATAAATTGCCTTGATGTGTCTATCAAAGGGTGATGCAGGAGACGGTGTTGGGATGAGTTGAAATAACATGACAACATTACAAAACAACAAATGACACAAACGAAATACAAATCGAGAATGAGAAGTTGAGAACGTTAGTTGAGAAACAAAATAAAAAATTATTCAAAAATAAGTATTCAGTGTAATTGATTTGAAAAGATTTGTTCGTAATTTCATATGTTATGCAAAAAAAATGAAACAAACATTAAAAAAATGAGGAGAAATAAAAAAATTAAGGATTTTTGTTTGCTTATCGTTTCACCTTATTTTCACTTCATCACATGTTTACGTGCATCAAAATTCGGCAACGTTGCCGTTGTTGTTGATACCTCAATTTGGATTTTTATTGGGTAGAAAAATATAAACCGTCTTTTTCGTAAACTGACAAACCGCGAGAATCGTAACGGTTTCACATTCACTTTGTGTGCAGACTGTATACCAACTTCGTAGTTTGCTGTACCGTAGTTTGTTATGTTTGAACTTTTCAAGAAAAATAAACACAAAAGCTATGCAAAAACGTAATGTAGAGGTGGAATAGCTGTTTTAAACTTTTATTTTTATAGTAGTATTTTTTCGCATTGTGATATTTTTTTAAAAGTAAGTTTTATGCTTCAGTTTCATGGGATTCCCAAGTTTTCATACATACACCTGTCTATATGTTATCTTAGTTATGCTTACACTTACAATGTTTGTGCATCTGCTAATGTTTTGCTATAACTTGCAAATTACCTATTGAAAAATATTTTTGATTGTAGATTTATATCTGTTTAGAGCAATAACTTTTTGAAGTAGAATGGATTTGGTGTATAATGATCAAGAAAACATTAGTTCTAATTTTCGAAAACTACGAAGTCATTCAAATGTAAATTATAAGGGTGAAAATCAAGTTATGAAGCGATCCGTGTTGGGAGTCATTAATACCGATAGTAATAAAATTGCTTCTGCCAAATTGAAAAACGTGAGTAAATCAGAAGAATGTATAATGCTTATTGAATTTATTTTACTAACTACATTATGTTTATTCTTAGGAAATAAATCAGAAAAATATTTCCTCCAAAGGACTTGCATGCAAAAATGTCAATTCATTCAAAATTTTTGAAGATAAAGACGAGAGTTCGAGTAACATCGATAAAAAGCGTATTGATAAAAACAAGAAACAATCGCCTACGAAGAAATTTAAAGACTGTTTAAGCTCAGTAAGCCCAACACGCATTAGTAATTGTTATATTAGAAAGATATGTATTGCAATTTTCTATTATTTTTAGGTGTTGGAATTGCCCCCAAAATTGATATCTAGTGAACTTCAATCGCGACATCCCCTTAGAGATGTGTTGAATGTTTCGGTTTCAAGCGAAGAAGATTCATTATCTGGTAAAAGCTATGTCCCGTCTCCTATGTCTGTTGACAAGACCTTGTCTCCAATTGCTAGGCCTAAAAGTATGCTGAAAAAATTGTATGATTGTGATATATACAGTGAAGAAATTTTAAATTATCTAAAAACAATGGAAGTAAGTATTTAAACATTTAATTTTATTCGTTATTAATTCTCAAATTTTAAAATCACGGGTGCTTTTTAGAAACTTTATCGTCCAAAACCAAATTACATGAGACGACAGCCAGATGTATCCTACAGTATGCGAACTATTCTGGTCGATTGGTTGGTGGAAGTAGCCGAAGAATATAAATTACAGCCTGAAACATTATTTTTGGCAGTTTCTTTCATTGATAGATTTTTAAGTCTTATGTCCGTGGTACGGTCTAAATTGCAATTATTGGGCACTGCTGCGATGTTTGTCGCCTCGTAAGTTCCGTTTCAGTAGTAGTCATGATTTGTACATTTATAATATTACTTCTATCTTATTATTGCAGAAAATACGAAGAAATCTACCCACCCGATGTCGGTGAATTTGTATTCATTACCGATGATACGTATTCGCAAAAGCAAGTTTTACGAATGGAATACTTGATTCTGAAAGTGTTAGCTTTTGATATATCTGGGCCCACAGTTATTACTTTTGTCCAACACTTTTCAGTACTTTGTGAAGTTCCTGAAAAAGTTATGCATTTAACAACGGTAATTTTATCCTGCAAAGTAGTTTGTTTTTTTATATTCACAAATTTAACATTTATTTTCTTGACAGTATCTCTGTGAATTAATGTTACTGGAAGGAGACCCATACCTTGCATATCATAACTCTATGTTGGCTGCGTCTGCTATGTTATTGTCACGCTATTGTTTGGGTTATGCTGAACTATGGCCAGATAATTATTCAACAGTGACTGGATATCATATGTTGGAACTATCACCGTGTATTAATCATTTAAACTCAACTCATTTGAATGCTAAAACGCTTCAGCAACAAGCTGTCAACAATAAGTATAATTCTAGCAAGTATGTTACTTTAATATTTTCTCAAGTTATATCTAATTTCACAAAAATACAAGAAAGTCAATTTACAGGTATTTAAACATAACAAGCGTTGAACCGAAATCCCTACATTTGGAAGAATATGTAATACGGAAGACTGAACATAAAAAATTCAATAAAGACAGTAGCTAACATTGTAAGGAGATCGAAAATCAACGAACCTGCGTGAAATAGGCTGGTGATTCATTTTAAATTTTGTGTATTTCGTATATTCTTTTCCACAAAGAACGGAACACGTTTTCGTGTTTATTATTATTTATTTTTGAAATAAAAATTCAGCTAAAATAATTTCGCTGGAAAATTTTTGATTATATAAGTTAATTTTTATATACTTTTTAAGATCGAGTTTTAAACAAATTGAACATTTCGATTGAAGAAAATAATCTGGAGATTAAGAATTTGAGTGCTAAGTCCACTCTTTTCCATTTTATTATGAATTTTATATTGTGATTTTAGAACATTCGTTAATTAGATGAAATTCAAAGAATTTGATGTAAATACCTCAGAAATTCCACTTCGGCTTTAAAAATAGATTTGATAGTTGTTGTATGTTGATGTATTCGTTGTTTTAGTATTTCTGTATTTAAATTCTGAAAATTGATAGTTTTAATTTATTTTATGTCATTGAGGTTGGTATTGCATTAATTCATTACTGAATAAAGTACATTCTTCCTACAGCGTGTATGAATTTGTTTCTGTTTCATTCAGAAGATAAAATTTGAATGTTCAATTGTCTACAAAAAAATAATTTGAACAATTCCGTTGTGAAGGATTTAATCGGCTTTGAAAAAAATTACATGCTTAATAAATTAAACATAAAAACGAACACGAATTAGTAAATTTTCGCATCAGCAAAAAGTATAATATTTAACAAAAAAAAAAACCTTAAAAAAAGGAAATTTCATAAAATTTCAAAGATTTTTTTCAGTTCAACCATTAATTGCCAATCTGATTTAAGTAAATCATCTCTAAAATAGTTTTTACATGCATCTATCGATTGCCTACTAATTTTACTGATAAGCATATCAGTTTCATCAAAATGTCTACCAAATAATTTAGGAGTTTCTCCGGGTACGTTTTCAATTTTGATACACACTTCTTGTCCTTTTCTTGCAGTTTCAACAGGTTTATGATTACTTTCTATACTGGTAATAATCCCAACATTAATGAACTCTTTACTCGGGACACAAATAGGAGTTCCTACTTTAACAATACCGGCTTCAACTATCACACCGCACACAATAGGATCCCTCGAATTGAAAACAAACTGCGGCAAAATTTTCAACTTGCATGGAAATACCGCTATATCTTTAAATTCTTCGCGTTTTTTTTGTTTCAGTTCTTCACGATACGCGGTAAATTTATCGAATAAGTGATAGATAATATCAGCTTGGAATATTTTCACACTAACATTATCGGCTAACTCTTGAGCATCTCTTTCTATTTTAACGTCGAAAGCAAGAATAACAGCGTACTGCGTGTCATGTTCCAGCATTGCAGATGCTTTCATAACGTCTTTCTTCACCACTGGACCGACACGTATACTACAGTAAGGAATATCTGAAGTTTTTAAAAATTCAACTAAAGCTTCCAATGACCCTAATGTACTAGCTTGAACAAACACACCACGATCTTGAACTTTTATATTACTAAGGGCAGAATGCAATTCTCTCGATACTTCTTCCTTACAAACTTCTATTTCTTCTGGTTTCGAAGCAACCCTGAGGTTAATACCGGCAATGGCTTTGTCTAAATCTTTTGCTGCAATTTTTACCCCTTGAGCAGCTTTAATTTCCTTATATTCTATATAAGCGTTTTTTACACGTAACTCTTTGAGTGGCTGAGGCATCAGCAGGGAACGTATCTGCGTTACAATAGGTCCTTCAGTGCCAGCAAGAACAACAGTTTCGCCTTCTCGGAGATATCCATTAACTAATATCACATCAATCGTGGTACCAAGACCAGGTATAGCTTTAACTTCTAACACAGTCGCCTGCAGCTCTTCGTTAAACAACAGCCGTTTGTGTAACATATTTTGGCAATACTCCATAATTAACGCTAATAAATTACCCATACCCTCCCCTGTAATAGCTGACGTAGGAACCAAAGATACATAAGTCCTTGGGTCTGGATTATCATAAAAAAGAGCAGCATTTAACCCTTGTTCAGCAAATTGTAATATTACATCTTTACTTCGTTTTTCAAATTCTAATTGTGTATTTTTTTCCTGAAGTTGGAGAATATCTCGAACATCTTTGCGAACTACAGAATTCCAGTTGTACAATCGGTCGATTTTATTCAACGCTACGACAAAAGGCGTTTTTTTTGATTTTAATATAGATATGGATTCAATAGTTTGTGGCTCTAAACCGTGCATTATATCGACAACCAAAATAGCTATGTCACATAAAGAAGAACCTCGATTTCGAAGATTACTAAATGATTCGTGCCCAGGCGTATCGATGATCAGTAGACCAGGAACTTTCAATTCTACTTTCGCCATCTCTTTTACAATACGCACTTGTTCTTTAATTGCCTTTACTGGTACATTTGTGGCTCCTATCTGTTGGGTAATGCCACCTGCTTCTGAATCTTGAACATTTGTTCGTCGTAATTTATCAAGAATTTTCGTTTTACCAGTATCTACGTGACCTAACACACAAACGATAGCAGCTCTCAACATGTATTCCTCATTTTCATCATCTTGGTGTAGTTGCTGAAATAAGAATTTCGAAAATTAATAGGTCACACAGTAAAATGATATCATATTTGTTACTAAATCATATTTACTTTGCGAGTGTGAATCACATCATTTTCTTTTTGCGATTCGTCAATTTCGTTTCTATCGGAATCGCTCGCAGAACTGTCTTCTTCGTCCTCATTTTTTTTGTTTTTCACAGGTTCAGAAACTTGTACTCCTTGGTGAAGAGATTCAAGTAAAGTTCGTGCTCGAGCTCTATCAAACTTTTGTTTTGCTGACAGATATTTTCCTTCCGCTTTTAATTTTTCTTTACGTTCTTTATCACGTTGTTTCTTTTTTTCTTTTCTTTCCTTTTCTCTTTGTGCCTGCAATTTTTTAGCTTCTTCAGCTTCCTCCAATTTACGTATTTTTTCTTCTTCTTCTAGACGAGCCTTTTCTTCTTCATCTTTAAGTTTCTTAAGGGTTTCTTGCATAGCCGCAATAGCTTTTTTTCCGGGCCCTTTTTTCGGAGCATCTTTTGCTTTGTTACTAGGCTGCTTAGGTTTTTGAGGCTTTTTAACATTGGAGGCTTGTTCTGATGAAGATTTGGTCTTTTTGGGATCCTCTTTGGTGTCAACTTTTTCGTTTGTGGAAGCCATTTCCACTGTTTCATTTACTTTTGAAACGGTACTCAAACAGAAGGTGTAACAATTTATCTGAAATCACAGCAGTTCGAAATAATAAAATATAAGTCAATGATGGTAAAAAATTTTGCTTTAAATGTACAAAATTGAATTTTTTGAGAAATCATTCAAAATGATATCTACTAGCACATGTACAATGCATCTTTCATTATACAATGATATTATAATCTTCATTTAAAATAATGAAGTGATAAAAAAATTCAAAAAGTATACATACTTAGAGAGGTATGGATAAAGAAAAACTGGCAATTGATGATGATGATGATGCCACAGGACACATTGATCATTGACAGATTCTCCTGTCAGAATTTCCCTATTTCTTTATTTTTTGCAACATACATAACCAATATCACATCACCTAAACTCACATATTCACATTTTTGACTTTAATAGCTTTTCGTCATCAAGTTTTGAAAGTTATTAAATTTTATAATTGTAAATTTTTGGCTTTCGATGCCTCACATTCAATCCCTCACACTTTTACAAGAGTTGCAACCTGCGATTGGTTATTTATGAAGTGCTTTGCGGCCAATAGCAATGGTGAATTGGCCAATCATGCAACTCCTTTTTTATTCATAATTAATTAGTAATCAAACATTAATACACTATAGTCCATACTTGCAAAACGATGGCTCAATGAATTAACGTATGCGACACGAGATTTCTTTTCCCAATCTGTGTAGGTGACATCACCGACATCAGCATTAGGCTAGCAAGTATTTTTTCGCAAGTAGATTATTTCCTTTTTGTTAGAAGCTTTCTTTAGTTGTTGGATTATGTATAACTAGTGAAATCCTGCATGAAATGTACCCCATCGAAATTGCCAAGATATATACGACAAACAATGTTATATTACCTCACCTCAGAGGCTCTAAACCTTACAATAGCACTCACCAACAGAGATTTAACCCTGAAAAAAACGGAAAACCTTAACACAAAACTTAAATTTTAGTAACAAATTAACAGATTATATTTCATATGAACAAATTAAGATTTTTCTGCAAGAATGTAGCATAACGTGACCAACATAAGATAGATCATCAAATGATGAAATAAAGAACTCCGAACATTTTTTATACAAGTTAAAGGGGTCTGAATTTAAACTAAACCGAAACCACAACCGCTAAACAAACGGTTGAGAAATCTTTATAAGATTTAATATGAATTCAACGCATATCTCTGTACGCTTTCAATCCCTGTTCACATGTTGGCGAGCAAAATGTTTTTGTGAATGAACGATTCCATTTCATTACGGTTTTTTTTTTGTTCTTAATTCCAATTATTCCTTCATAGGTAGTTCACTTTTCATAATCTATAATATTCTACAACATATTAAATTATTAATGATGATACAAAATTCTGATTCATTTCGCACTAAACGAACCGTTTTCCTATGAACCAAAGTTTCAAGATGGCAATTTCCAAGTTCACCTGAGATTTAAAGTTTTATTTTAATACTCGTTCTGTAATTTCAATTCTAATCTAACTATAAGTTCAAGCTTAATTACTGAATATTAAATATATATTTTTTCTGATGAATATGAATTCATAGCATTTAATTTGTAGATGATTTGTTGCATTATTTGGTACAAAATTATGAAACTTCAGAAAATCCGTTGAGACTGTTGAATGCGTTAGAAATTTGATAGAACTTAAAATTGAAAAAAATCAAGGCTGCGCTAGCAAAAATCAAGACTCTGCCCGGAGGTACATGATGGGTTATATACTTACATATATTTGATGGACGTTACACGTTTTTTTCACTTCGTAAACTATCACAAAAATACTCTTATTGTTTATCAAAAGGCATGCAAATTTTCACAAAAAAACAAATGATGGTAATGTTCTTATAGAAATAATTCGGAATGCGACATGAATACACTCTTATAGTACTTAGGCCTAATACTTGAAAATACGTGGAATAATGCATTATGAAGGAATATGTTATCCATTATTAAGAGTTCATTTCTCACTGTTTCCTGACTCTTCAAATATTTTTTCAGTTAATAAAAATTGATTTAATGCATAATTTTTTTGCAGTTCACGAAAATTTGAAAAAATAGTGCCTATCGTGAACTAAAAAACCCTATATTTTTTCCCAGTCTTTTTCAAACAACAAAAACATCAATTTGAACATGAAATATTGAAAATAAATTTCACAAAAGCCAACCGACAAATAAAAAAGATATTATGAATAATAAATGAACAAAGTCTTATTTTTCCTATGTACTGAATATAGATCGGAGAAAAAAAGTACGAATTTAAGCTGCTCCCGAAATTATGACAATCACCACCGTTTAACCAGCAACGTATTCATGAATTCTGAAATAATAAATGTCCAGTAAAATTTAAATCACAAAAATTAATAAATAGAAATATTTTCGTTTCCTACAGTTTTCAATGACCCTCGGTGTAAAAAAATCTACTTTTTTTTTTCTTTCAAAAATTTAAAAATATTAGGAAGGAAAGGTGAAAAATGAAATATTACCAGATTCACAAACGTAAAATAATTAAAATAGAACAATAAGAGAGAAAAAGTATTCATGAATTGAGAAAAGGAAAGCATACCGAAGTCGCACTTGCGCATAAACAATCTCGTGCCTATAATTCAGTTCTTTAAGTAAACTTGAGCGCACTTTTTGAAATCAAAAATACATTTATCTTCAACAAGCCATAAATACCTAATTACCTACCATGATACCGACTTTTGCATAAAATCATCTAAATTATCGGCATCATTTACTAACAAAGATACAAAGAATAAATAAGCATAACAAACGCCAGCAAACACTAAACAGACAGTAACAATGCACAATGATAATAATTCAATGAATATTACATAATTGAAAAAAATCAATACCAGTATTTAATGATATGAAAATCATATAAATCAATTCAGTTGACTTTAAACATCTCAACAGATATTATTTGGCAATACATATTACTATATAAAAAAAAGCAGATAAAAAATACACATAATTCGAATAAAGGAAGCATAACATCGCGAGAACAAAAAAAAATCGTTTTACGGAATCAATGATAATTGAAGATACAATACAAATTTTTTAATTAATTTGATTAATTTCTGATATTGCACTTCATCAGAGCTGGTACGAATTAGAAAAACTGCTATAAAAGTTATGAAAACACTCATAACGAAAAATTTAAATAGCGCAGAAATTACTGATAGAACTGATGATGATAATATTTAAAAAGAATATTCAGACCACTTTATAATGAGGTTTATATCCTCTTTAGTCTCAACGTATTGTCATCTCAATCCTTTTTTTCGAAAAAATAGCTTTCAAGTTACACCTGTAGATTTTTTCTAGACAGAATAACTCATTACTTGATACCTATTCAATTTTGTTGTCTAGAAAAGGAAAATCATATAAATGCACTTTGTTTGGTCAATTCCTATCTCTCATTAAAAACAAGTTAGAACTCGCACCATCCCTGCATTCCATGATAAATTACAGAAAAAAGTTTAAAAACTTATCATTGGATACAATTCACATTGATAGTGTTGAATTTTACACAACTAAATTAATCTTACACTATTTCAAAAACAATAATTTCTATTGTTGAGAATTATATTATTTTAGGTATTTTCAGTACTACTCTTATGATCGGACTTATTATTGTTTGACTTGACCGTATAAATGAAAAACGATAGAGCTTCTTTCTCGTTTACCGGTAAGGTTTTAAAATGCTTCAGTAAAGTCTGTAATAGCAATAACTTTTAATATGATGCAAATTACTTCAGAAGAAAAGAATTATAGAGATTTCAGTAAAATATAAGGTAGAGTGTGACTTACATCTGCAAGTTGAGCTTTATTGATACCCGGACGAGTAGCCACTTTATAATACTTTTTATATCTCTTTAAAGTATTTACTTGCAACTGATAGAAATCAACGTCAGGAACATCAGTATCAGTTTCATTGGAATCATCTTCAGAATCTTTTCGTTTTCGTTTAGAACGCGCTGACTGGATCACTCCTTTATGATAATCGCAAATGTATACGTGGCGAGCCTGCAGTGAAGAAAATAGAATTAATTTTGTTAAAAGTTGATGTTTTAGTTTTTTTGAAAAATCATAAGGTACAAGTTGGAAATCTCAATTCGCAAAAAGATACACCTCAAGTTATGAAATCATTAGAAATTGGCAAATATAAACTGCTCCTTACCACCAAGTCTAGATGTAGTTTCAACCGTCTTTGTGTTACCGTTTTCTGAATACGTTTACTGTAAGATGCATTTCCCGCAGGACGATGACATCGGAATCCATCATCAACTAAACAACAAACTTGATCAGGTGGCCCTCTCGAATCTTCTTCTCCAGCACTAAATCCGTTCATAATATAGCAGTATAATCAATAATCCCTAAAAATATTAATAATAAAATGAAATTAAAATTATAAAAAAATATTAATAGGTGAACACATGTCAATTAGCTATCTGATTCGAATATAAATTATCACGAAACTAATTTGTGAAATTTTTTCACGCCAGAAGTTTAATTCAATGAACATAACTTTAATGATGAATTAAAGTCGATTATAATAATAGAAAATGGTTGGTAAAATACAACTTTTTAGCCCCGATTAATCCTGAAAAAAATAAGTTTTCAACAGGCACGAAATCGATGGACGAAAAAACTTAAAAAATAATTCAACTCACTACATAATATCAAATAGAAATAATGTTAAATATTTCGCACGTTTAACCAAGACGTTCTGAAAATATTAGGCAAAATCGTTCCTCGAACTGAATAATAATTTTTACAAATACATGATCAGTTGAAGCGAGTTGAAGACTGCCTTCTCTGTTTTTCCATAAACGAAAAAAATTGTTATCACCGAAAATCAGTATGAGTAACTTCTTCAACTTTAATATCGTTTTGAATTAAAATTGATGATTGCGGATAGATAGGTTTAGGTGTCTCCGTGAAGTACCAACTAGGTTAATAAGAATAATGAAAATTTTTCAAGAAAAACAAACCATAATCATGTAACGAATTGTAGAAAAGTATAAGAAGAAGATTTCATTTTTGATAAAATAAGCATCTCTACTCTAAATAATTTTAAAACTTGAATAATTTCCTTTATTTTCTATAATTTTTACATTCGAGTTCATCCGAATATCCACAAGCTCAAAAATACGAATGAAAAAGTAGTAGTAATGTTCTCACCAATAGCAACACTGACTTTTGTCAATATTTACAATCGACAGAAATCGGCTCGTCAACAAATTCTACAACAGAAAAAGTTACGTTCGTAAAGAATATAAATACGTTTAATTGAAAATTTTTAAAATATTCACATTTCAAAATTACTTTATTTTTGTAATAAATGTCGGTTTAAGTTTTCTATCAATCATTTTCCCGCGTTGCATAACGGTCTTATCTGATTTTGTGATGTCATTTGAATAATCTACAGGGATTGGCTAAGAATTTGCGGTCAATCCGAATTCCACCAATAACGAGGCTACGTTTCTACAATAGTGTTTCTATAGCATATACTAGCGTGGGTAAACGTTATAACATCTGTACATAGAAATAACGTAGTAAAGCATATAAGTGTTAGCTATATTGTGTGTTATAAGGTAAGTATATTCATATGTAATTACATATGTTGATACATTTTTCTCAAGTCAAAGTTTTATTCTGGTATTATAATTTATTTATTTTAAATAGTTTGGTTTACGTTGTAAAAAACTTTTGAAGGTTATTTACGTTGTTTATACAACAAAAACACGAAATGGCTGCCTACGATTATAATTATTATTGTGGTGATAGTTAGCCGCTTTGTTATTTTCTAGTGTTATTTGTTGAATCGTGATTAGAATTAATTGTGAAAAAAGAAAAAATGATAAAATTGAATTCAACATCTTGAAATTTACTGCATTTTTGGGGTACATGCGTTATTGGAGTTGTATTTCTTTGTTGAACCGCTATTCCGAGGTAATAAATTTCACTTCATAACGACCATTTGTAAATACGTTATCGAAAATCCCGCCTATTTTTGTAGTAACGGAACATGACGTAACTTGCCGCGAGGGTGCCGATCTTACTTATTATATTTTTATTGAATTTTCTATTTGTTTTTGAATTACTTTGTAATTATCAGATTTTTGCAAACTTGAATTGATTTTTGTAATAAGTTATCATCATTTGAAATTTTGGAAGATTTTCAAGTATAAAATTATTAGTGTATGAACTATTTCATGCTTCGTAATGCAAAATTTACTTTACTGAGTAATTAATATGCTATTTCAATTTAGAATATTTTATATACTACATAGTTCTCAAATAGGTTTTGATAAATAATTGAAGAAATTAGTTGATTATCATCACGTATTGTTTGTATATTTCAGTAACAGTTGGTGTATTTTTCTCATTTCAGGCACATCTACAAAATAAACAATAAAATATCAATCAGGACTCCTAATCTTTACTGGTGAGTTGATTTTTCTATTCATATTATCAATTTATTTGTTACACATTTTTGAATTCGTGTTGTATAGTTGTGTTAAGTACAAAAAACTACCCAAAGTTTGGGATTTTAGTCATTGAGTGCACTGCAGTTGATCTGCACATTATCTTAGCGTGATACTGTGTTATAAAGGTAGTGCAATATCAACTACTGCAAAAGAATATTCGAAAACAACACATAGTATGTTGCTTTCGGTGATTTTGTGAACATACATATTATCATTTATCCAGTCTAATGGAAGCGTTGATCATTTCATATCGAAAGAATTGTGATGTCTCTTTATATGTGTATTTGTTTTCAATAATTACGATAGGACAGCATTAGAGTATTTATTTTTCTTTTGCTATTATGACTAGCACAAAATTTATATTTATTTATTTGTCATTGCACTTTGCTGCCGGGTATTTATTTATCTCAACTCTCAGTATCTTGTCTTGATGTATCATTTTGTATTTGAAGTAGACGACAAGGTTAATTGTTGCTGAAAATCAAAGATTAATTTCATGTATCATCTTCAAAACTGTATAATTATTTTCAAATTTGAAAAATAATTCAATAAATATTCTTAAAGATATTATCAAATACATAAATAGTGTTGCTGTAAATTGGAAAACGAGTGCATGCATATGCATCACCATGAACATAATGTAGATCCTAGAGTGACTAAATGAATGATTTTTTTTTTTTTTAAATCAAATATGCTGTACTTTTAACTCTTAGGTCGACATCTATTAAAAGAATCTACAAACAATCTAAACACGATGAAATAAGTAAAAAATTTGGAAATTCACTGGCCTTTCCAACAAATTCATTTTTTTGATTTAAAAAAAAAATATTTCTTTCTTCGCATGTACCTAAATACAGGTATGACATAATTGGAGTTGTTATTTTTACTGTGAAAATTGAAATGGTGAAGAAAAAGTTTCTGCATACTTTCATGCCTAGTAACAGGCAGTTGTATAGTGGGTGTATAATCGGGCATGTTTACTTGATTTCATTAGTAAAATTTCAGGATTTCATTTATTGAAAGTGGAGGAATCTTACGGAGAGTTGTAAATAAGGTGATTTTAATACGAAGTTTAATTATTGAAAGGTTTGGAAAAGTGTTTCGCGTGGAAACCATAAACTACCTTTTTAATGTAATTTGTTTTGGAATTTTTTTTTCAACCATCTGGATTTATTTTTTCATTTGTATGTTTCGAATACGCGATTTTTATCCTTGTTTGTTATGCTTCTTGTGTGAAGTATGATTTGAAAAGCTCGAATTTATTGATATAAAAAAAACTTATATTAGTTGTACATATTTGAAGATGTGATGCGTGCCCATTTCTATGATAATTATTGCAATCGTGTGCATACGTATGTGTATCGAGGAATTATGAAAAATCTATTCGTAGGTAACGCGTGTGTGTAATTTATTTTACCTAAACTTTGATTATCATTGATGAATTTGACATAGGTAATAAGTTTTTTTATGAGTTATTGTGTCATTGTCGCGACTACATGAGCATTTATTATGATGAATCGCAAAAGAATCTATTTTTTGTGAAAGATCTGCAGTAGATTTTACAGTAATTTAAATAATCCAGTAAAGGAACGAATTTTTAAAATTTTCGATCTGGAAATGCATGTAAAAATTATACATGTGCTTGCAACTCGCGGAATAAAGGGACAAACACTGTGGATTTAGTTAGTAGAACTGTTGAAACGATGACTGTATCAAATTTAGTAGTACCAAAAAACCGGCTAATGAAAAATGGAGTGTACAAGTAGGAAAAATCGGTTTTGAAATGGTTGAAGGAGAAGCAGAAGGATAGGAGTGAGGGTGACGTGGTAATTTTCGTTATTGTAGGCAGTTTAGTTATTCGCGTCTCTTTTCTTCTCCAGCGTGCGCTGTTCTCAGGTTAGCTTCGGCATCGTTGCTTTAGCGTATTCAGTATTTTTCTATCTCCGTTACTCCCGTTTCGTAGTTCTGTTTCGTTCGGACGTTGTTGTAGTTGATGATTTTAACGATGGAAGCGCTGCGGTTGTTTTCTTCTTTCAGTCGTTCTGGTGTGAGAGAGTTGCATTACTAGGTACAGGTGTGTGTGCGCTGTGTTGTTCGGACTATTCTTTTCTTTGTTTTCCTGCTTGCGTTTTTATGTGCGCGCCATTTATTAATATCGGTTTATTGTTATTATAATGGCGGGATGAAACGTCTTCGCTCAATAGGTTTTTATAAACGAGTTCTCTGTACTGGTTGCCGATTGAAGTTTTGTTTTTCATAATATCAGTTTTGTTTCTTTTGATTTTTTTTTTGGTTAATATTACCTCTGTGGTGTAGTTTCGATGTGCGTATCAGTCGATTAGTATTGTTCTGTGTTTTTTTGCGTTTCGAAGCAATTTGTTACTAGTTTGAATTTTGAAACTCGATAAGTTATCGGTTTGTTTTTTTTTTGGTTTTCGGTGTCTATTATCTGATACGATAGACATTTTTATTTTACGAATAATAATGAAAATTTACGAAAGTGAGAAAAATCTGTACGATAATTGACAACAAAGAGTTGTTTATTGCAAGGTGGTGGCGTATGCAGATGATTATAATAATTTTGTGACTGAAAACGACGGTAATATATTTTTTCGTTGCGCGTTTTTCGCGAGATAAACACCGAAATTTTAACGTACAAAGGATCAAAAACAGAAAGAGAAGAAAAGAAGAAAAAGATTTGGTTTTGATAGCGTTACCGAAGGGTGTACCATCGAGTAGCACATGTTCAGTTCTTCTGGTGCGCGAGGAACTCATTTTGGTCGTGTGTTGGCTTCGTCTGTTCCACCATTTCTACACGAATCGCATCTCCTCTACCTCCTCCAGTTTAGTGGTCGCTGATATTCGCCGTAGTCTTTATCCAGCGTGTTCGTTTTCTTTCTTCGTTGGTTGTTTTTAAATGTCGCCAAGCGCGGAGATCCGCTCCGTTACAACAGAAAGAGAAGCGTAGATAAAGAGGGAGTCGCCGGTAGATACCGTGGCAACGCTGTAGTGTGTTTGTGGTAGTGCGCGTTTCATATTATTTCGTTTGCGTTTCGTAGCATTATAATATATATATATATATATACGGGTAGTGTTTGTATCTACAGTGTATGTGTACATTGTTGGTATATACGTGTATTTATTCGTGTATTCCCTCCGCCCATTTTTGGGGATTGAAAAAACACCCCTTGAATCTTGTTTTTCGCGGCGCTTCTAGACGGTGCGTGGTTTAGCAGCGCAACTTCCCTTTGCCGCGGTGGCCCTCTCAATCGCGGGCCGTGGTTCGTTTTGCCGCGCAGCTTACAATACATACAGGAAGAATATCGCATCGCCGGCCTGGGTTTTTTCCCTTCGCATACGTATTCCGTGATACTAGAATAGTGAATATACAACAAACCCGGCGAGAGCCGCGTTCACAAGCACGATATGTCCGAGCACCAACGCGGTGCTTGGGGGCCGCGGGACGATTCTTCTTCAGTCGCAGCCGCGGCAGCAGCCGCGTCTTCAGTTTGGTGGCCATCGGCCGTCGATCAACAATCACAGCATCAGCAATTGTTAACACATCAGCAACAGCAGCAGTTGGCGGCCGCCGTACAGCAGCAGCATGAAGCGGCCGTTCGCAGTTCGGCGGCCGCTGTCGCCGCTCAACAATTCTTAACCTACAAAATGGCCAATAATAATTTTCAAAATATCTCATCAGCGTCGACTAATACCATAAATTCTTCGCCAAACACCATAAACGCCGGCGGTGGAGGCATGAGGTACGATTATGGCGGCGGCGGCGGCGGAGGTGGTGGTGGCGGCGGCGGCGGCGGCGGCGGTAGACCAGGTGACGCTGCATTGGCCGCCAATCAAGCCGCTCATGCGGCTGCCGCAGCCGCGCAATGGTGGAACTATCCGGCTACGGTGGCGGCCGCCGGTCTTCAGAACAACGCAAATCTCCAAAATCATCTACAAAATGCTAATGCCGTTAATTCGTTGTTGGTACGTAAATTTCTCATTCTCTTTCATTATTCTTGGTATTTTTACACGAAATTGAATCGGCGACCAATATCTCGGTAACGTATTGGAGAAATACCGTCTCCAGGTATGCGTAAATGGTGGTGCTGGTGGCGCGAGAATACTCTCCTATTGATAAGTACACTTTCATTATGTACGTAAGATCGTGTCGTGTCAGCATCGAGTCTAAAGCGTCCTCGTCTTCGAAAAGATTGGAGACCCCTAATATCATGCTAGATTCCTCTTTTGTTTTACCTACGTTTCCATACTTAACACCTGTTGTCTGATCCTTTTATGCTGCAGAAGCATTTGCAGGAACCTATCTTAGACCACACGTTTCTTCCACTTATTTATTTATTTATTTTTTTTAATTTTCTTCTACTCAATTTGCAGAAGTGAACGTGAATAAGTTGAAATTTGTACGAAGCGTTCGTGAAGTTATATACGTTTATTAATACGAATTTTTTCGAACACAATTATCATTTATCGTACAAAATTAATCAAACGGTACGAAGGTCGTTGTGGTTCTAAAATATGCCGTTGATTTTTTTTTTAAGAAAAGAGCAAATCGTACAGGTTTTTTAAACATAAATTGCTCCCATTTACCGAAGTATAGTTATTGATTGTTGAACGATAGTCGAGGAAAGAAAGTTGAGAACAACGAAGATTGCATACAGTTTGGTGAGTAGTAAGTGAGAAGAGACTGATTTGATGTTTAGAAAGAAGCACCGTGACATTTAAAAGGAAATGGATAAATCTTTGCGTTAGGATGCGTATTGCATTTGCATCTGTATACGATCAAATCGTTATTAAGTGAATTGTAATCTTGGTATAACGATTCATTCTCATTTTCGTATGTTGGTTGATGAAAAACTACGAAACAAAAATGAAAGAAACGTTTTTATGTAATTGTTGCTTTGAAACAACGAAATATGAACTTTATATGCAATGCAAACTGCCTATACCCGAACCGTCAAAGTGATAATAAGTTCTTGAAAAGTTTGGTTCCTAGTAAAACAGTAATTTTGAAGAAAAAAAAAATTTATTAGTGTACGCATTGTATATTCTGAAGAAAGTTTTTTCAAAATTAGAAAGTAATAAACCCATTGTTTGCAAGACGGACCTCCGGAGTTGTACTGATCAAATCAATTATTTACTTCGATTCACCATTTTCGAATTAGTTCTAAAACCGCGAACGATTTTCATTTCTTATTTTCATCGGTTTTTAATTGTCTGCGAAGAAAATTAGTTTGTGTGCGATTACGTCGTGTGCATGGGTGAAGGATGGAAAAATTGGTTCGATTTTATCCATGTTTTCGTTTGTAGTTTTTTGTTGTAATTAATACACGATTTTAGTTGTTCAGTTCAATATCGGTATTTTTAGAAAATGAAATTTTCACGCAATTGGCCACAATCAGATGTATTCAAGTTTGCAGTTGATCGACGGTTTTCATAGCGTATTGGGACGCGAACGCGTATGTAAGCTTGAAATCGTGATTGGATACTTATTACACATTCTCCAGAATGAAGGAGCAATATTTTTAGCATTATAATGGGGGAAAAATAGTCTTCGACGTACATATACATACGGGAGCGTGACGAGTACAAGGACATAATCGTACTCGACTGGAACTAAAGATCAAGGTGCGGGTTTTGTCTTTCGATCAGTGCTTCTCAGCATTCTCGTTTCGTTGTGGTTTCGATAAAGAAACTGAGCGTCGGTACAAATTCCATGGCCGGGCAGCTTTATAATAACTGATGTTTACGTTCGTTGTTTGTGAACCGTTCTCCTTCGTGTATCGTCAATACGATGGTTCCCAAGCACCTACTGTTTTTTTTTTTAGTACCCGTCACTTTTATTTTAGTAGTTTTTATTTTTCTGATTAAATTTCGTTTTTCGTGAAAACAAAGGATATGAATTTGTAAGATCGATTTGTGGACGTTGATAAAAAACTATGTAAAATTTTCAAACTCACGATGAATTATTGAAAAATACCCTGTTCATTTGAATGAAAAAAATTGCGCAATTGTTACGTTTCTCGTTTTTATTTTCTGATACGAATGGAATTGGAAATTTGCAGATGAAGTTTTGTCTCCGTTTCGAGTGCGAAGTTTTTTTAATAGACCATATGTGTAACGTAATTATTGAATTAATGAGTTTGCGAAGAGTAGAATTGTACACAATTATGCTAATGAAAAGTTTGGGAATGAAGAGAAGAAAAAAACCGAAAAATAAGCAGAAAAAAAGGGGGAGTGTAAGGGGAGAAATACTTGCATACATACGCACAGCCTCTTGTGTTAATCGTGTACGATCTTAATTGACGAATAAACAGCACCATTAACCGGTTTGTTTGTTCTGAATTATGCTGCTTTCGGTTATGTATTCTGATGCTTCGCTGTATTTCTATGCGTATATAAATTTTCATGTTGAACTTGAACTTCATAAGCAGTCTGGCATTACAACGTGTAGGTGAAAAAACGCTGATAAATGTACTAATAAATTTGTTAAGTTCTACAACTTTTTTTTTTTGTATCTATGCACGAGGGGTAAAAATTTGTGCTTTTATGATAGTTGAATTTTCTACTTGGGATATCATATATTGGAAAATTTTGGCTTAAAGCGTGTAGTAGGTACGTGCTGGCAATTCTATTTTTATTTGCATTTTATAATAGCTGACCGATTAAATTTCAAACATGAACATTGGTTTTTCATCTTTGGATGGGAGGAGTAATTAGGGCAGATCAATAGAGTGTAGTTTGATAGTTTTGTAGGTAATCGTGTAATAAGACGCACGACAGTAGCGTATTTTAAAGTACTACGTGGATATTCGATGTGAGTTCGAATGAGCTCAAAGATGTTAAAACTCGAAACAGTTTTTTTTTTGCCATTGTGGAAATGAAAAACCTAATTGACGATGAAAGACGATCGAAAAGCAGGAAGTGTGGTTTGAAGGTAGTAACAAAACTAAACTAATCGATGCATGAAAACAACGTAGGTGATAATTTTCCAGATGATTGTGCGAATTTCGGTTGTATTTTTTTCGAGTTTGAAAAATATATGCTTAATAGTTTTTACTTAGTTGACAAGTTTTATTGACGAAATGATTTTGTATGCTTATTGCATTCTGGTTTGGTTATTGAAATTTTTGAATGCAAGTTGGTAGACTTGGTACTTACTCACATAAGCCATTTACCAACAGAATGTTCATTATTTGAGATAATTAAAAAACGTCGCCGTCGTTCAAAAATTATATTTCATCTGGTCCTATATATCATTTCAGTAATATGCGGGAAGGTTCAGTTTCGAAATTAGAGAAAAATTATGGTAATTGTACTATTTCGCTTTTTAGTATTATTTTTGTTTCGCGTATTTTTAGTCATCAACGGTGTAAAAGTGGTGGTATTAGAGAATGATAGTTTGAGCACCTTTGCCTGAGACTAGAGTCCGAAGTAATAACTTGTGTAGTGCATTAAATTCCGATAGGTAAGATGACTAGTTGGTCTTGAACATAATGCAACGAGGAAGTATTATCGATGTATATCAAGTACTTATCTTGCATAAAGGTTTTACTTTCCGTATCGGTGAAATATAATTCTAATCGCGGACATGTTTCAAAACCATATGACGTCTCGAGGAAAAAATCATAGAAAACTAATATAAATGATCGTTGACATGGCATTCTATTTTCAACTAGATGAGATATTTGAAAATTATATGTATCGTTGCATTGTATTCTGATATTGCAAATGTGAGTGAAACGAAAAATTTTTATAATTTTTGACCAGGCCTCCCTCCTTGAAGTTCTCTTGGTAGCAACATCGCTTTGCTTAGTTTCTTTCTCGAAAAACGATATTTTAGAAGTATGGTCGAAGCTTGCGTCTTTATTTGTATTTGAATAAACTTGAATTAGTCGAGTTCTTACATACCAGGTATCTTAACGTATCGCTAATTTCGTCAATAAAGTTTATAATCATCTATCAAACTGTACACACGAGGACGTTAATTGCTGGGTAATTAAAATCGAAGTCTGTATGTACTCGAACGTCAATGATAGTAAACAATAACTTGTGTTTGCGACGTACAATGTTACCTATTATACGATCCTTTTTTTTTCCTCTCTTATATTGAAGGTGGATTTTAGTTGTCGATCAAACTTCGCGAAAGAGTAATGGATTATATATTATATAGATTCTAATCGCCTGCGACATTAAAATTATTCAAACAGAGTTTTAAAACCCTGTGTAAGAATTCTCCGAATGATGAAGCGAGCTCATTTATTATTGATGATCATGATCGTAGGAATTCGGAATCAAATTATTTATCTGAAATATGTTCGAGAATTTTTTAACCTGTTTCTAATTTGGTAAACCGAGTAATACCAGAACCAGATGCTTTATCAATTTCTAAAGGGAAGAAATGTCGATGATTTGTTCAGGGATATGCACCGATTTACAGTAGCTATGAAAAATTAAGATATTTGAACTATATTTAAAAAGAACATTTTCTACCAATTGTCTTGAATATTTTCCAAATAGAATGGTCTTATTATTAAAAATTTATTGATACAAAAATTATTATTTGAAGTAATAAGTTAATACGTATTTCTGTTACTCGGTAAACTCGATATTTTTAAAAGTAAATATACACGTATTATTTTTTTTATTAGAGATGAAACCATCTATAGAAATAATCTTTTCACATTTCATCTTGGCGAGTAAATTTCTCTGATTTTTACATAATTTAAAACTGAAATTTAGCTGAATAATTTTCGTTATATAACATGCAGAAGAATGAAATGAATGGAATTTTGACATGTATTAGATTTATATTTGCTTGATGACGCGACGTTGGTGGTATTCGTCATTTTCATGAAACTATCGCGATTTATCGTATCGATTGTTTATTTTCTAACATCTGCTCGGCATAATTTTTTTTTTCTTTTTAAGTATGTATTGATTACGCGTTATCGCGTGATTGTTCTTGTCTCGATCAATTTTCAATTTCTTATCTTTGAGCGTTGGCTGTGAAGGCACGATAATAAAATTTGTTATATTTCTTATGGAAAAATATTGAACGGATACTTATCGAAAGGGTTTTTAAGATGATTATGCTTGATTTTGAGATGTATTAAAATTACTACCGTAGTTAATTTTCTTCTTAAGTAAAAAAGATGGCTGAAATGTGAAGTTGCGAAGACGATGCGGATTGGAACGAAAATAGTCGTGAATTTTATGTGTCGTAATCTTTCAACAACCTGAAATTATATACTTGGTAGATCGGGTTGCATATCTCTGTTCGCTCTGTTCGTTAGTACGTAAAAATCTATAAAATGGAATTTAATATATAAAATAAGATAAACATCATTTTTGGCCCGTCTTAAGCGAGAACACATTTCTCGGGCCATGATTTGTGTAGTGTGCTTCGGATAACACAGTACGGTGCCCCTTTTCAACAGCATTCCGTAAATTTCCCATTAGTTTTCGAGAAAAATTCGTAGGTGAAAAATTTATGATTATCATATTTTATGAAAATTAATTTGCAAAAGTTTTTCATTCAGTCTTATTTTTTTCAATCGAAAATTTTGGGTGAAGGAGCCCATATGCGTGTATTTTTACTACTGCGTACATTATTTTGCATCATGAATGCAATTTTACGATGAAAAAATTTCTTTTCGAACTGATTGATATGAAAGTCATGGTTCGAGTAGATGACTTGATTTTAATGAAATCTTTACCGAATGAATAATGATTTTTTTTTTTTTTTCGTTTGCGCAAACGATTCAGGCAATTTTCTATTCGAGTTTTATCAAACGGTTGTGTATCTCGGTTATTTTTCATTTTCATTCGAACAATTTTCCAAACATTCCAATTCTCCGAGTATTTTTTTTTTTCCTACCGAAAACTATGTATAGAAATTCAGCTATAATAAAGTCGCATTCGTCTGATATAAATATACCTGCGTAGCTTTCAAAATGATGAAACTCTAACGAGATTTGTGTGCGATGAAGTAATATTTAAAACTTCCATAAACGTAAGAGCGAACATAATATTGGTGCTTATTACTTCATTAGCCTGCTTTTTACTGGATGTTTATACGACGATGAGATGATGATGAGAAAATGGTATTAAATTGTATTAAATTTAGTAGTAGGTCTAGGTATACGTACGTACTTGAGCGTGTCGAGATTGCGAAAAATGAATATGGTATAGTACGAGTATGTATGATTTGCGGAGAATATAACTTAAGCTTCTTATTTTTCAATAGTACGGGGGTTTGTTTCTTTTTGTCTTTCCTCTTGAGTATAAAATGTGTAACGAAGTGCTGAAAATCTGGGAAATTGCGATGTCCGAAACAAGTGTGTCTACGCAGTTACGTTGGTACGCGAATAGAGGAACGTATATGAGGTTGGTTGGACCTCCCAACATCGTCGGAATGTATTTTTATAAAGCTCACCTGTGTCGTTTACGGACGAAAAATATTCGAATTAAAATTGAATATATTGAAAGGAAAAACCAGTCTCGGATGTTTTTGAAAATTAGCGAATACGAAGAAAATGAAAAATATTGAAGAAAAGTATCGCGGTAAATTTGGTTTTTTGTTTCTGTAACTCGAGGCGGTTAGTTTTGGTAGGTATAATCGAAGAAACCTGGTGGTACCGCTACTGCCATGAAGGTGGGCATAGATAATGTGTAGTATACCTGTACGCGAGATAATTGAAATATAGGTGGTATTCGTTTCGAATTCGAACGAAATAACCGGCGCGGTATTCAACGGAGGCAGTTAGAAAATTATGTAAATTTATTAGTTCGTCAAATACGGATCCGCGTATTGAATTTTAAACGAATACCGCCGTATTTCTCTCCACTGCTTCATCCAGCTGGTCGCAGCATCGCTGTCCTCTCTTCAACACATCGCATCGCTATTTCATCAACTTTCCATATTTTTGTTGTACAAGCAGTTTTATGTGTAAACGCGGGTGACCTTGCTGGGCATGTCTTTTCACCGAAATATTCTCAATCGTTGTTGCTATAATGTTTTAGCAGAGAGCATCTCCCCTCCCCCCCAATCCATATGTCCTACCAGATGAATATGGAATAGTAATCATGCAAAATTAGCAGAAATTTCAGCCCCCACGACTTCACGCGCATGTATCTCTTGAACGCAATCTTCACCGCGTTTAACCTGTGGACAAAAAATGTTTTAAATTTTACGTTGATCATTTTTTGTCATTATAAATTTTGTCGTAGACAGTACCGTTTCAGAGTTATAAGAGAAAATATTAATGGAGGGGTGGGGGAGAGACGTGAGTCAATCAAAATGATCGCCATTTTTTGTTCTCTACGACTTCCTCTGTGTGAGAAAAGTTTTACCGAATGATGTTCGAGGGTTGTAATAGAGCTACGTGCTGGCCCCCTCGACCAATAGCTTTCGACCATGATGCGCCACTTGATTAGCCTATACCTGGGTGTAGGCTACCACTCGAAGTGTTCGCCATTTCAAATTTTTGATCATATTTATTATATTTTGTCGTGGGTCGTATCGTTTGGTGGTTTTAGAAGAAAATTCTTGATTTAGAACTGTTTTTTGAGCGTGATGCGCAACTTTACGCGCATCTATTCGCGAACGCGACCTCTGCCGCGTTCAACGTGGCAACTAAAATGTTACAAATTTTTTGTAGAATATTTTTTGTCTTTATAAATTTTGTCGTAGGTCATATGGTTTCAGTGTTATAGGGGAAAATGTTGATTCGGGGGGGGGGTCCATCAAAATGGCCACCATTTTGTGAGTAAGGCAAGGTTTTTTTTAGAAATATTCCCTAGAACCTCCTCTTCAAAAAAAGAAATTGTACCAGTGGATTAGTGTGATAGGGGGCGCTTTTCTATGTTGGCTCCTCTACCAAAAGGTTAATAATGTTGAGGCTCTGTATTCCTCCTGAAGTCAGACTGTGCTCGTGAATGAGACCTGTTTGTTGTTTCATTTCGATAGTAATTTTCCCTACCTTTGATCGTAATATAGTTTTAATTTCATTTATCGATAAAAGCTATTTCAAATTACATCCGCAGAGCCGAATCACTTTCTGACCGTTGAAAAATATCTTTCATTCGGTGTCTAAGAGTAGAGCTCTTGGTGTTGTGGTGAAGTTTCGAGCTACATGTGTACTATGCAAAAGTAGCATCAAATATAAGATGAATGTAAGTAATGAAAAACATTCTAGCGAAAAACCGCTCGTGTATTTGGTTTTTCTTTCTTTCTATTCTTCAAACAATTATTACGTAGGTGTTTCTTCTTTTATATCTTCTTCGAAAGAAAAGGAAAACCTTGAACGTAGAAATTTCTCTTAATTTCCCCATATTCCGTTTCCGCTGACGTTGAATAGATATACGGGCCTGTCTTTGTTTGCGGTAATTTTTTTTCAAAAGTTGAAAAAGTTTCATCAACTATAATATTGTTCCATTTTCCCCCTGCAGGTGAAAAGTGTTAGCAAAATGATTTAATGCTGGATTTTCATTCCGAAATGATCGTGTACGCATTTAGAATTGGATTATGGGATAATTTTTTTTCGCGATTGATTATCCTCATTCTCGGGTTCTTTTTTTTTCGATTTAATAATGCCCAATTTTCTGTACGTTGTTGGTCTTTTTTTTCGTAAAATTTCAAAACTGATATAGCTCGGTTTGCTGCGGAGCCATTGTGTACAGATCTGTGCCATTTCGAGGAGTTACAGCTGGACGGTAAACTGTAACAATGATAATAATAATGCGCTCTCATTACTTGCGAATGTAAACGTAGGAAAAAGTACCTATACAACATATGCACTTCGAGGTGCTTAAATATATTCGTTGCACCGCATCGTCGGATTACACATTGCATGATAATTTCCAGTGTGGCGTTATTTGGCGGGCTTTTTTCGTCAGTATAGGGTTTTGTGTTGTAACTAGTTTATTCACTTATTCACCGGCCAGGTGTTTTTTCCGTTATTACGTTACATCATTATCATGGTATGGTGTTCAGGTATGTATCGCTTACGCAGTATGCGCCATTATCGTATAAGATGGAATGGCGTACATGGCGAACGACGGCCGGCGTATGTTGGGTGCGCGCGCATCTGCAACTCTATTGGTTTATCGACAAGTAAATACGAGATACCTACGTACTAATATTTGATGTCGAGAAATAAGTAAATAAATAAATACAATAAATGAATGGACAAAAAAAAAAAAAAAAAAAAAAATATGAGATTTTTTTTTAAAAAAAAA
>FIZR01031131.1:0-20278 GCA_900060175.1 Ferrisia virgata
AAAAAGAAAATACAGCCAAATATTTGTGAAACGTTTTTTTTTTTTTTTTTTTTTTTTTTTTTTTTAAGAAAAATGGCCGACGATATTTAATTTTTTAAAGTGTAACTATAGATTTTGTTTAGGCCTTCGGTCTCCGTTTTAAAGTTAATAGAATTTTTATTTTTTTTATGCATAAGCTCTGCAAAATGTTGCATCTTTTTTTGTTGGTTTCAAAATGTAAAATACTCGGATTTTTGAAGTCAAAATTGTGGAGGTTAAATTTGGAGTGTATGAAAAAAGTCGTGGTTTCTTTTTCGTTTTTCATATCATTTTCATGCTGAAGAATTGAATTTTTTAAATACTATTTTGTAACGTTTTTTTTAGTCTCTCTCAAAAAGACAATGGAGATAAAAAATAATAATCGTCGATTATTTCTGATTTTTTTTTTTTTACAATTTTTAGTGGTTTTTTTTTACAATTTTGAACTTCCGCTGAGAAGGATAAATTTGAACTTCGTGCGATAAAATTTTCAGGCAACATTAGTTTAACATCGTTTGGCAACTATTAAGCACCACTCGTAATTAATTTTCCCAAATTTGCAAACATTGATCCACCTTAGTGGGAAGCTGCTTAGTTGGATACGGTGTAATCAATGAAAAAGAATTAATTTTTCACAATTGTGACTCGCCAGGAGAAAAGCTACCGGTCATGTAAAAAATCAATTTTCAGTTTCCCGACATTCTGGGTCTTTCCAACAGCTTAACTTTTCATTTGAAATGAGATTTTCCAGGCGCTCTACGGTGACTTTCCAGCGTCTTCCTTGGTTTTCGCGAACAATTTATATTTTGCACAAGTGGTGGCTTCTCTACAGGAGGGCCACCAAAATTTTCAAAATGAGGGGGGGGGGCAGGAAATCGACGACCTTGCCCTCGATATAACTGACTTTTGAAAAAGAGAAATTTACATGTATTTATTTCGTTGAGGCTCGTACCTCTCGTTTACAAAATAAAAATAACAGGAGAGAAAAAAGTTAAATGCCTCCCCTTTTCAGAGTGGGTAAGCTACACATTTCAGACCCGAATTGCATCATATAAGAACCACGTGCGGCCTGTGAGGTATTTCGTAATCATCGGTGGCGCCTTTAAAGAGGAAATTTTCAAAGATTTGCGCTGCAATAAACACCCCTCCCCTGTACAATTCCTGGGTACGTCCATGGCAATCATAATTCTCAAATATAACGGAATTTTTTCAAATACTTTGGAGCGGTTGTCTTTCTTGCGACGCTCAAAATCCGTTCAATTCAGTCAAAAATTTGACGTTCACCCAACGAAAGAAATTGTACTCGGTGATCACAAAAAGAACCATCGTCACAATGAATTTAAAAAAATTTCAGACTGTGAAAGATACTTCACACAGAATGAAATTATTTTTTTCAAGTTGGCATCTCAAAAAGATGGGCTATACAGTTGCCAAAGTTTTTTAAAGTCAATTTCAAAATCATATTTGGGGTTTGAAAAATTTGAATGAGTTCCACAGTCTCCTTATGAGATAGCTTCACTTGCGTATCAACATTGATAAAAATTATTTGAAAACTCGTAGATAAATAAGAAGTGAGATGAAAACCTTGTGTGAAGATAAGAAATTTCGAGTATGATCAAAAATTCTCTTTTACCAGCGCCTGTCTAACGTGTCCTTCTGACAAAAATGTAGATTTTCATAGCCAAGAGCAAATCGCTATGCTTAGCCGGGTTATATTCTTTCATTGATTCTTCAACTTGGACAGCTGAAAAATATTTCTACACCGTATTGAAGTTTGAAGAAGTAACATTATTTTACAAACGACCTCCGCTCGAATGTATTCATTTCTATAGACCCCATCCTGATACGAGTAATTAAATTTAATTCAAAAATACCTAACACAATTTGATGGACTTCATTTTACAGCGGCAACATTTGTCAATATGACGAGGATTCAGTTTGTCGCAATAAATACTCTTCAGGATACTGGGGAGAATGTAGTACTTATGCGATGGATTTCGATGATTGTTGGAAGAATGCTGAAACTATTGCTTGCTACAATTCTGGTAACGTTCTGATAGGATGCTTGCACAATTTGCACGGTGTTGGAAGGATTAACTGCGGTCCACCATTGTGATTTACTCTTTCCATTTATCATTCATTATCCGAGATACATGTTTAGTGATACATAGTTTTGTTATAATTTATTCTGTAGTTTCTTCCAAACACCTGTTCAATAAATTCTACGTAAATATATCAAAATCATCTTTTATGCAGTGCAATTTTGAAAGTACATCCGATTCATAATGATCAAGACGACCGCAGGATCTTTTTCTACCGTCATACTTCGTATTAGTAACAGTTTGAGGTAACCACTAAATTCATTCTCACAAGGCCCCCCTGAAACAAATTTTCGGCTGCTGAAGCTCATTTTTGGATTTTTGACGAATTTTTGAAAATTCGTACCAACTGCATAGTTGATAAATACAGCAAAAATAAAATATGATCTGTTAAAGTTATAGTGGAGAAAATTTTCAAAAAATTAGAAAAACAGACCAAAAAACTACATTTTTTGGGCTGTGAAGGCGTGCAACGAGATTGAAAAGTCGAAGCTCCCAAAAGGCGCCTTTAGCACCCACACCAGAGGTACATTGTAAACTTCAACTTCCTGCTCTATTTGGAGGGGAGTTATGCGAAGAACAAACTCTGAAAATTAGAAAAATCGACCGAAAAACCACATATTTAGGACTGTGGGAGGGGTGCAATGAGACTGAAAATTCGAGCCCTCAAAAAGGCACATTTAGGTAGGACCCATACTAAATATACACACCTAATTTCAACTTCGTTCATAGCTCAATTTGGAGGGGAGTTATGCGAGAAACAAACTCGAAAAGTGAATAAAAATGAGAAAAACCTGTCACAAAACCACTTTTTGGAGGCTGTGAGGGGATGCAATGGAGCTAAAAAGTCAGAACATCCAAAAGGTACAGGATGGCACATTCCACCTTTTTATCCCTACATATCCTTTCAACTTCCCAACTCATTTGGTGGGGAGATAGGGAAGGAAGATCCCTTTTTTCAAGGTCAAAAAGGGGGAAACCCGCATATCTCCCCTCCTGATTGACTCAGGAGGTTGATTTTTGGATATGTTACACAACTTTCCATTTTCTATCAATAGGTTCAAGAAGGGGCAATTTTTGCATTTTTGACACTTCAGCAATCCCTTCCTCAAATTGGGGTGTAACCGAATTTTGAACGAAGCTCATCCCCACTTATATGCATCTAATCTGCCGCCAAACTGAGTCGATTGACTGAATTGGAGCGATTTTGGTCCATATCGAGCAGAGTAGATAATTTTAAAGTTCGGAGAAAAAAAATTAAATAAAATAAAAATAAATATTTGACATGTCAAAAAATCGTCTAAATCGTCTTCTAGGAACTCGAAATGGATTTTGTTAATATGCCCCCCTCCCTCATCCGCCGTTGGTCTATAAACTGCAATAGCCTGGTTTTCATTGACAACATAACATAGAAAATCAGGCTAAAAATCGTCAAAAATCATTGAAAATTGATATAACATCGCGAAATGATATTGAAAAATAATTGAAATTCAATCAAAAATCGTTAAAGTGCTTGAAAATTGGATAAACATTTGACAAAAATTTGTTAAAAATGCATAAAATTGTTCAAAAATCATGACTAACTTGAAAAATATGTGAAACACAATTGATGGACCAAAGAGCATTAAAATTTTACGTTGATCACATATATTCCGCTTAAAATATCAACACCTCTTTTAAACCCCTATTTTTGGAGCCCAAAGTCTAAAAAACTGTTAAAATTGCAGAAAAAGTGAAATTTTGGAGACGGTCGAGCCTCCCTCCCTGTATAGCCTGTGCACATCCATTAGCGAAGACTTTAAACGTACTATTCAAAGAGCTGCTATTCACGACAAAAAATCTTTATTGGAAATTTTTTCCAATCAATCACGACCTCATAATAAAATTTTTCAAGTGACTCGCAGCGCTAAAAAATAGTTTGCAGACAAGTCGCTACACCATATACCATACCAGCTAGACCTACTCGTACATATGAGCAATGAACATATGGTATCGTTTGCTGTTTGCACTAAAGCAATTCATCAATGGAAGTCATATCGTTACGATTGACGAAAGAACGTAAAAACGGTAAAATTTTAGCGTACAAGTGCACATGACTGAATGTTTTGAATTTGCTCAGCTTTGAGTTTACTTATACGCGATAGGACGAGAATTACGTATTCAATCGAGTTGTAATAGCAACGCGATTATAAAATAACGAAAAGCTGATCATTTTTCGTAGTGCAGCGATTCCATCATCTAGTGATTTAGAAGTAGTGAAATAAGACCATACATCCATCCAGATCCGCAATATGTTCGACAGAAGCATGCTATTTATCGGCATCGTAATTGTGCTTTACGTACAATTTTCATATACGGGAGTAAATTCGGTAGACTCTGCTAGTTATGGAGATAATGGGTGAGTTGCTAGCGCAAAAAAAAAAAAAAAAACAAAAAAAACGCAGTAGATTAGATAATAGATATCTACACTACTCGTCATAAGTTTCAGTACTCCTAAAACGACATCTCAAATCGTGAAAAGACATTTTTGTGACAAACTCATTGTCTTCAATTTTCTGAAAATAATATGCCGCATAAGAAGGGCCTTGTGGGCAGTTAAAAAATTTAAAAATTGATAAGAATCAATCAATTTTTCGTGCTCAAAAATTAAACCACTGTCATTTTTGCACTCGTAAAGCTTTTTTTTTTTTCATGATTTTTGCATATTTTATACATCGAATCTCGCTTTCTCTGCTTTCTCAAATGGCATTCCTTTCTCCGAAATTTTCAATGATTTTTCAACAGATATGATTAAAAACGTTAAAAGCTTTATAAAAAAAAAAATCTAAACTATATTACTCGAGTGAAAGTTGAGCAAATTAAAAACTCTTAGATTCAATTTGGTGTCGAAGATGTGCTGTTTACGGGGTAATTTTGCTTTATCCAATTTGCTCCATTCAAATTGGGTTCAACTGTGCTCAAAATTAGCTACCTACCACGTTACCAAAACTAACAAACCCCTAAATATATCGTTCATATCCTAATTTTGGGTCGTATAACTCGAATTGTTCATCTGTTTCAACCCAATTTGATTATTTTGGCTTGAAACGCTCGCTTGAAAGTTGGAATTATTAGTTGTAAGGTGAAAAAACTAACCTAAAAATCATGTTGGACGGGTAAATTTACCCCAATCCAAGTACTCTGAACGAGTATTTTTCAGAAGTTGAAGGAAATACGTATTTTTAGGTAATTTTCAGAAAAAAAAAAGCAGGAACCAGAAAGCTAAGCTTAGATTCGTTTTCAGCGTGTTAAATTGCCTCGATTTAGACACCTGGCACGATTGTTTTTTTTCAAATTTCAAATTTCTCAATTTCGACACAAAATAATTTCAATAACAATCGAAAATCAGCCGAAAAATAAAATTTCCAGATTTAAGTAAAATTATCGCGTCAGGTGTCTAAATCGAGAGTAGATACTTTGACCGGGCCTAGTTAGCCTGATTTTCTATGTAATATTATCAATGAAAACCAGACTATTACAGTCTATCGACCAACGGCGGATGCGGGAGGGGGGATATCAACCAAATCCGTTTTAGGGTCCTACACGACCATTAAGACGATTTTTAGCCATGTCAGATATTTATTTTTATTTTTTTCCCACAAAAATTAAAACTCCGCTCGATACTGACTAAAATAGCTCCAATTCGGCCAATCGGTTCAATTTGGAGGTGGATTAGATATATCTGAATGGGGATGACCTTAGGTCAGAATTCAGTTTTATACCATTTCAGGGGAGGGGGTGTTGAGAGGCCAAAAACACTAAAATTGTCCCCTTTTATGACAATTAATAGAAAAACAAAAGTTGTATAACACATCCTCCAAAAATCAACTTCCCAAGTCAGTTAGGAGGGGATATATGGAGGAAGGTTTCCCTTTTTTGAACCTGAATTGGGGTTGTTTCTACCCTACCGCCCCCACCAAATTTTAGCTAGAAAGTTAAAATTTGGTACGTACATTCAGTTTGGACCCTAGATGTGAATATTTAAGGTTCTGACCATTTAGCTCCATTTCACCCCCTTACAGACCAAAAAAAAAATGGTTTTTTGATCGGGTTTTCTCATTTTTTGAGTTTTTTTTACTTTGCTTCTCACATAACTTCCCTCAAAATTGACCTAAAAATTTGAAATTAGGTATGTGCTTATTATAGTGTAGGCTTTTGATGCGCCTTTTTGGGGGTCTCGATTCTTCAGCTCCATTTTACCCCTTTATAGCCTCAAATATATAGTTTTTTGGTCAATTTTTCTGATTTTTAGATTTTGTTCCTCGCATAACTCCCTTTAAAATTTGACTAGGAAGTTGAAATTAGATATGTCTCGTCTGTAGAGGACGTTGATGCACCTTTTAGGAGGGGAGGGGGGGTTCGACTTCTTAGGCCCGTTGAACCCTGCCTAGCAACAATGCTTTTTTTCAATTCTCATGATTGTGATATTTCACGAAAATCAGGCTAAAAAAGTATCCCTTGCGATGCTTTTTTTTTCATTTTATTTTTTTCATTCCGTCAATTCTTCTTCCTCAGAGCACGTCAAAACAAAGAGCATTGAGATAAAAATTCAATTCCTCGAAATTATTCAAAAATGCTGATACGAATTTCAGGTTAGTTCTTCATCAGACAAGTTTTTCACCTGAAATATTGGTGACTCCAGCTTTCAAATTAATCTGATTAAATATTCGAATTATACGACTCAAAATCAGGGTAAAAACGATGCATTTTCGTATTTCTAATTTTTGAATCGATTTTTGTAAGTTTGCGATACGTACCTACTTTTAAGAATAGCTAGAACCGGTTACGATGGAGCAAATTGAAAAAAAATTACCCCATTATTTGCATTGCTCAACTTGTACTGGAGTAATATAGTCTACATTTTTTTTGTAAAACTTTTCGATTTTAGCAATGTTATTAATCATATCCGATAAGAAAATCATTAAAAATTCCCGAAAAAGGAGAAACGAAGGTTCGATGAACAAAACATCCAAAAATCACGAAAAAAAGCTTCGCGAGAGCAAAAATGATGGGAGTTTAATTTTTGAGCATAAAAAATCGATTCTCTTCTTTTTTAAACTTTTTAAACAACCACAAGGGCCTTTTTACGCGGCTTATTTACAAAATTAGACATATTTTCAGAAAGTACAGGACACTGAGATTTCTAAAAATGCATAATAGTCCTAGAAATGGACCTTCTACTGATAGAATAACAGCCAGAAAAAAAAAAAATTGATTTTGGCATGTGACTTAAGGAGTACTGAGACTTATGACGAGTAATGTACATTTGGGCGTTTCAGTTTTAGGTTCTTTTCAAAAGTTGGAGGGGGCGGAAGGGAAAAAAGCTGTGAAATGACGTCAAATGAACGTGGTAAAAATTTGGTGTCTCTAATTTAACCCATAAGTCATCGCCTTTTGATGTAGAATTTCAAAATTCACACCCAAATGGAAAAATTTTTTTTCTTATTTCGATTTTTTCGGGGCTAACGTGTCATAGTAGACCAAATAAGACTAGAAAAATACTTTTCGCAATTTTTTTTTTGCTTTTTAAGGGTTTCAAAATCATGTTTGAAAATGAAAAAAAAAATAAAATAGGTAAAAATTAGGTAATGACGATTGTACGAGATTTTATTAAAAAAACAACACACGTTAAAATTTTCCGTTTCTTTACCCAATTTCGGAAGCTTGGAAAAATTTCCCAAACATTTATACACCATTTAAATCATTGCAGAAAAATTTTCCTAATTCTGTGCTCTTTGCTTTCCAGCGGAAACGTTTGTTCATTAGATAAGAATTACATTTGTAAAAATATGTACCCAACAGGCGAATATGGTAGATGTTGGACTTTATTGGTTCAGTGCGATGATGGTTGGATACGTGCTGAGACTGTGGCTTGCGCTAATTCAAATAACAAGCTGGTAGGATGCTTACACAACGTCAATGGTCTCAGAACGATTAACTGCAGGCCAAAAGCCTGATTCACTTGTTATGTTTAAGACCAATGAAAGACCTAGTTTTAATTCGCACGTACTAAGCAGGTACGTATTTTCCGTTACTCCATCTGGCAAATTCATTATAAATGTAGTATACATTAGTAAGTAGTTCCAAGTACCAATAAATTCTTTGTTTCAAAACTGCGTTGTATTATTCTGGATACGAACTGAAATAGTCGTGATACTGTTACATTTACATAATTATAAATCTGGAAGGCAATGAAAGCGACACCCAAAATAGCATTTCTCGGTTAACAATTTGCTGAAAATTTATGAAAAAATTCTACGCAATTAGGTTGAAAAGTCAAAGCTCAAACAGCGCATTTAAAAACTCCATCAAATCTGCATACCAAATTTCAACTAGATGCAAACTCATTTTGGAGGGCATATATCCGTGAAACTAAGCCAAAATATAAGAAAAACAGCCAACAAAATTCGACTGAAAAGAAGAAATTCCCAAAAGGCTCGTTAACTAAACGTACAATTGGTACTTGCCAAATTTCAACCCCCTACCTTAATTTGGTGGCGACCAAAGTACATTCGCTGATATCTGATTTTTTTTTACAATTTCTTAGTAATGCTGGAAGAAATCATATACTTTCAATTTTTTTCCAATAAAAATACAAATTTACGTCATTTCTCATGATATAATGAATGGAAGTCGATTTTTTTTCCTTTTTCACCACTAAAAAATTCGAAATATAGAAAGGATCGAATTAAAAAGGTAAGTAGATATTCGATCTCAGCGGTGCCGAATTAGTAACAATCAATAGGCTATTCGTCAAGTCATTATGATTACTTTCCATTATTTTTCCATTTTTAAGGTAGCTAGGAGGGTAATTGGGGAATGAATTCAAAAAATAAGTTAATATTCATGCTCAGCGACCTGCATTTAGTAGCAATCGACGTGTCAATTCATTTTTTCAATTTTTTGGAATTGTAACTACATTGAGGGAGATGATGAGGACGCTTAGAGGGCTCGGGTCAAAAAAATAAGCCCGTAATCAAACTCAGAGTCCTCGAATTAGTAGAAATCCATATGTCACTTCACTGTTACCATTTTTTTAAATTTTAACCCACATTGAAAACCCTGGCCCTGCCCCGTCACTCCTAGTTTTGAGATTCCATTTTCAAAATAAATTAGTTGAAACTAGCATAAAAAGTTCTATTTGTGGTAATATTTTCAGATTTTTAAATGGTAGTGTTCAATCTTTGTATTCATCATGAAAAGTTAACCTTTCATTCCAAAAGTTTAAATTTGAGATTTCAAAATTTTGAACATTAATTTTGAATTTTCATTGAATTTCCAACAAAACCGTGCAAGCAGATTTATCCTAAATCTAACCAAACTTGATATATGAACCTGCAAAGTCGAGCTGTTTGGCAAAAAGTCGCGATTATTCGAATACTGTAAGGACCACCCTTCCACTAGCTTGAAGCTTTAAGGTCCAGATGACGGTGATTTTTTCACTGAGTGGAACTCGCAAAAAAATTTTGAGTGAAATCGAAAAATCCTAGTTACTTTTTGGATCATTTTGACAAGGAATCCTAAATAGAAAAAAATTTGAAGTCAAAGCAACCCTGTATCTACATTCTATTAAAAATATCCTTGGATATCTCCCCTCCTAATTGACATTGGAAGCTGATTTTTAGACATGTTGTACAACTTTTGATTCTCTATCGAAGAACAATCTTAGCGATTTTTACTCCTCAGCACCCCTCCCCCCCAAATTTAGGCACGACTGAATTTTAACCCAAGGTCAACCCCGCTCAAAAAATACAGAATCCACCTCCAATGCAAGCCTATTGACAAAGTTTCAGCGATTTTGGTCGATATTGAGCTAAGCAATCGATTTTCAGTTTCGAAGGAGGGGAGAAGAGACGACGCCCAAAAAAATATAATCATCTCACGTGGCTGAAAATGATCTCAATGGTCTTTTAGGACCCCAAAACAAATTTTTCTCAAATCCTCCCCGGCCCTTCATTCGACATAGGTCGATATACTGTAATTGATTGATTTTCATTGACAATGTGACCTACAAAATCAGGCTATTAACTATTGAGTGAGTCGTTTTGTTAATTTTATCAAGGTATTAAAAAAAAAAAAACGAAAAAAAATGAACCTATCTTCATGAGTATTATATAATACGTATATTTATAAAATACGCACTTACAATTTACCAAAATTTTGAAAATTTCTTTGCCCTCTTATCTGCTCTAAAGCATTATTGAAATTTTTATATACAGTCAGCATGGAAAATTTTTACATTATGGGTAAGAAATCTCAGTTGAGAGCCAATTTAGATACCACCGGAGAAGGATGGGGAGAAGGACGAAAGCGTGTGAGGTTCAATCAGATTACCCAACCCCCTTCCACTCACCAACTAAAATTCGTATGAAAAAATATTAATTACAAAAGTTGAAGAAAATTTGAAGTTGAACGAAATCACATTAGCGCAAAAAATGACAACATGACAGAAAAATAACTCGATTGAATAATTCCCACGCTACTGCAGATAAGTAAACTGTAAAAATTCAAAGCATTCCGTCATATACGCTTGTGCCCCATAATTTACAACGTTCTTGAATTATTTCGTCAAATGTAACAAATGACTTTATGTGTTGACTCATACTAATGCAAACAGCAAACAATACCATATGTCTATTACTTATATGTACAACTAGATCTGGGTGGTATCGTATGAGCTTATAGTGCAGCGAATTGTCTGCAAACTCTAGAATGTTCCGTGGGATGTTTTAAAAACCTTCAATAAAAATATGTAATATTTTTTAGTACATTTAGTCACTTAAAAATTTCACATATGGGGTCCTGGTTGCAAACAAAAATTTATAACAAGATTTTTTTCCATGAATATATTCAAAGCAGCTCTCTAAACAATTAAAGTTTTCATCGATAGATATGCTTATAGTCCTTACAGGGCAAGGCAGCTCGACCTTCTCCAAAATTCCAGTCAGATTAGCATTGAATAATGGAAAAATTTATGGCTAAAATTTTTGCTTGCAGAATTGTAGATTACCATCCTCTAAACAACCTATCCAAAATTAGACAAAATGTGACTAGTGCTTTTCCCCCAATATGTCCATTTGTGCCCTTAAAACAGGTTCTTTACCAATAACTTTGCCTAACTTCGTTGCTAAATGTGATACAGAAAGAAAAACGAATCAAAAAATGTAGCTGGCCAAATTTTCAATATAAAAGGTAATTATATATTTTATTCGAAAATCCATTGAAAGACTTTAAAATAAGTTTGAAAAGTGGGGGTTACATAACAGCAGAAGAATACTTTGAATTTTCAAATTTCACCTCAGTGACTTGCTGATTGTGGTACCTAAAGACAAAATAAATTATTTTGCGCTGAAATGCGTTTTTGGATGAATAATCGACATACTTTTGCAATATTCAGTTTTCAATTCACATTTAGTCTTATGTAAAAGATGTTAAAAAATGTAGAGACAGCAGTACTGAAGTTAATTAGTCTAGAAGATATCCTTTCATGTACATCATCAATATTTCGCACTCACTTGCAACTTTTCAAACAGGAAAAAAATGAAATGCTTCAGAAATGTTTTTTTAAGAGGCACAAACGAACAATGTTGCTACAAATATTGATATAATTGGAGGAGTAATCATATACTCCATATTTTTACAAATATGAAACAATGTTGGAAAATTTTTTTAATTTTTAAAAGCTTTGTTCATAATTTTTTAAAAAGCTCTTACAGGTACCCAATTAGGATCAGATTATGGTTTTGCACTGCCCTTTCGAATAAGTTATTTTTTATAAATTTTACCATTGGATCCTTTTTTCCTTTTTGCCAGAAGACCTCGTGGATCCCATGAATTGATTTCATATATCCATCTGTTGTCCCTTACTCTACTAAGATGTCCCGCCCAGTTCCGAATTTTGCCCTTTATTTCTGCTAGAATTGATTTATTTTTAAGTTTTTGGTTCAATTTGACTACGCTTATTTTATCTCTTAATTTTACCCCTAGAATGGATCTATTCATTGCATTTTGTGCTACTTTTAATTTTTGTTCAATTTTTCCTGAGAGGGACCAAATTTGGGCTACGTAAGTAATTGTGGTGAGTACGCATGCGCTGAAGATTTGGCATTTGTGTTTCAAATTGAAGGGACCTTTTAAGATTGTTTTTAGGAAGAAAAATTTTTTCCAGCCCACTGTAATCCTTCTTTTTACTTCTTTTTCCATTTTTATTTTCGAATGAGATGAGCTGACCCAGGTAGATGACCTCGTCTGTTATTTCTATTTCTTTATTTGATATTTTTATTTTTTCTATTGTTTCAGTTTGTCGGTTGCTTGAGAGAATTTTTGATTTTCCATAATTTATTTCGAGCCCTGCTTTTTTGCCCACTATTTCCAAATCTTACATCATTTTTACTAGACCCTTCGAGTTGTCTGAGATCAAAACCACATCATTAGCGAATCTTAGATTGTTTAGTTTTTCTCCATTTATCAAAACTCCCATATTATCCCAATTTAGTTCTCGAAAAATTTCTTCCACAGCTGTATTGAAATTTTGTGAGGACAAGGGGTCCCCCGCCTTACTCCCTTTCTAATGTCGAAGTACTCCCACTGGAATTCCATGGATTTTTCAATGAGGGTGTTAATGGAAAAAAGAGGATCTATTGTTGAAAAACCCCTTCTAAAACCCGCTTGTTCCTTTGGCTGTTGGGTATTCAAGTGATTTTTTATTCTGTTCTCTACCGCTTTAGGAAATACTTTGGATAACGTAGGAGACAAACTGATTGGCCTGTAATTTTCGATTTTATGTCTGTCCCCTTTCTTGTACAACAAAATTATATCAACAAATTTCCAGGCCTATGGGATTTACCGCTGTTTTAATATCAGGTTGAACATATTCGTTACTTCCATGATCAACCCCCCCCCCCCTCATACTTTAACTGTTCGTTGTACATTCTATCCGAACCTACTGCTTTATTGTTTTTAGATTTTTAATTATATTCCTAATTTCATCAACAAGGAAGGGAGGTTCATCTGCGAACGGGAAAACATTGAAAAGGTTATTTTCAGTTTGGTTCTTATATAGATTTTCATAAAAATGGGTGTCATACATATTTATTTTTTCCTGTCGTAGATTTTTTCATCATTTTCCCCTTTTAGGTAGACTGTTCAGTTTCTTCCCATTGCAAAATTTTTCCTAATTGCTTTAGTACTTTTCGTGGAGTTTAAAAATGTTCTCAATAAATTCGTTTTGATTTGCTACTCTCAAGCATCTTTGTTTACTCTTATAGCTTTGCATACAATATTTAGTTCGATTTTTTTCTTTTGTTGACTTGGTATTCTTTCTTCTCAGATCTTCTGTTTTTTTTTATCAGATTTTTAATCTCGATTGGTAGCTTACTTTTATCTTTATTTGGAGGGAGGGAATCGTTTGGCTCTTCCACTACATCCTTTGAAGCTTGCGTTATCACCTGGGAGATGTAATTGTCTTCTTTCTGTATCACATTTAGCAACAAAGTTAGGCAAAGTTATTGGTAAAGAATCTGTTTTAAGGGTACAAATGGGGATATTGGGGGAGAAGGACTGATCCTATTTTTTTAAAATTTTTGAACTTTGAGTCAATTTTGAAAATTGAAAGAATTTAGTTGGAAAGTTGAAATTTTTACCACATCATATTGAGGTCGTTTCGCAACTATTGTGACCTCAACGTTCGCACGGTTACAAAAAAAATGCAAGTGTGGCCCATCCTCCAGTTCAAGTATGCTGGAACAGAATTGAGCCCGCGTGTCTGTTTTAAGGGCACAAATGGACATATTAGGGGAAAAGCACTGGTCCTATTTTGTCCAATTTTTGATAGGTTGTTTAGAGGATGATAATCTACAATTCTGTAAGCAAAAATTTTAGCCATAAATTTTTCCATTATTCAATGCTAATCTGACTGGAATTTTGGAGAAGGTCGAGCTGCCTTGCCCTGTAAGGACTATAAGCATATCTATCGATGAAAACTTTAATTGTTTAGAGAGCTGCTTTGAATATATTCATGGAAAAAAATGTTGTTATAAATTTTTGTTTGCAACCAGGACCCCATATGTAAAATTCTTAAGTGACTAAATGTACTAAAAAATTTTACATATTTTTATTAAAGGTTTTTAAAACATCCCACGGTACATTCAAGAGTTTACAGACAATTCGCTACACTGTAAATTCATACGATACCACCTAAACCTACTAGTACGTATAAGTAATAAACATATGGTATCGTTTGCTGTTTGCAGTAGGATGAGTCAAAACAAAAAGTCATTTGTTACATTTGACAAAATAATTCGAGAACGTTGAAAATTATGGGGCATAAGCGTATATGACTGAATGTTTTGAATTTTTACAGTTTACTTATCTGCAGTAGGGTGGGAATTATTTTATCGAACTGTAATGCGATTATAAAACAACGAAAAGTTGAACATTTCTCGTAGTATAGTGTTTCCATCATCTTGTGATTTTTAAACGTCGTCGTAGAATAAGCATATTACAGACAATCTACATAAAAGAAAAAAAATCGCAGACCTGCAATATGCTCGACAGAAGTATGCAATTTACCGGTATCGTAATTATCCTTTACGTACATTTTTCCTACATGGGAGTCAGATCAGTACCCTCAAAAAGTTATGGAACAAATGGGTAAGTTACTATCAAAAAAAGGCAAATAACATTCATAAATTGCCCGAGCAACGTGAAAATGAAATTTTGATAAAATTAGGTATAAATTTTAGATCATGTATATGTAACATATCCTGGACAATATTTTAATATAATAGAGCTAAAATCATTCATAATCATTTTTCATTGTGAGTTTTTTTTATCAAAAGCTTCAAATCAAAAATTTTTACTCCTCTATTCAGCCTATTTCGACATTTGCTAACAAAATGAAAACTGTACAATCATCTATCATCACGAGCTTTTGATTAAAAACTTCAAATCAAAAATGTCCAACTCAAACATAGTAAGATAAAGTGCACAGATCATTCAGTACTCTATTAAGCATCCGAAATTAAAAACCATTATCATACATTTTTTCACACTTGACATCACACAAAAGACGTACACCACCTACTCGCCAATTTTTTCGCACATTTGTTCAACTTGGATATTTTAACATAAAGTGTTAAAATCAATCTTTTTTTTCCATTTACAATTTTTTTATTATATTCTATTTTTTCTTTTTTTTAATTTTTTAATTTTTCAATTTTTCGAGATCTTGATCAAAAACTTCAAATCAAAAATGTCATATTTTCAAAAAGTGATCTCCAATTCAAAGACATATCCATTTCAATTTTTTTTAAATTTTTTTATTATTTTTTCATTTTTAAAATTTTTTAATTTTTTGACATGGATATATGAAAAGGCTGGCGGTTATTTTTTGAAAAGTGTAACATTTTTTACGTGACGTTTTTGATGTAGTGTTTTTAATTTTTAGATTTTGTGCTAAAATGTTTTGAGTTGATTGATTTGAAGTTTTTGATCAAAAATTCGCGATAAAAGATGATTATGAATGATACTTCCACTTGATGTTAAAATGTCCAAGTTGAATAAATATGAAAAAAGTAGAAAAATAAACGAATATAAAAATAGAAAAAAAAATGGAAAAATAGAAAAATTTAATAAATTTTAAAAATGAAAGATAATTACGGCTGGCTTTTGCACTTTATGTTAAAATATTGACATGGGTGTTCAATTGAAAGAAAATAATAATTTTTTTTTAATTTTAAAAATAAAATGGAAATTTTTTTTTAATTTTAAGAAATTAAAAAATAAAATAAAAAATTTTTTTTTTAATTTTAAGAAATTGAAAAATAAAATTGATGACTTTTACACTTGATGTTAAAATGTTGATAAGTATAAAAAAATGGTAAAAATTAAAGAATTGAAATGAAAAATCTAGAAAAAAAATTGAAAAATAAAGCAAATGACTTTTGCACATAATGCTGATATATTGATATCAATAAAAAAATGTTTTAAATGTAAAAATATATAAATTGAAACAATTAGGAAATCCAAAAAATTAAACACTCGAACACAAATGTATCTTAGGACTGAGGGTCATTTTTTGAAAATGTAACGTTTTTGATTTTTAAAAGGAATATGTCTGAGTGGGGGAGGGGGAGGGTCATTACGTGAAAAAGTAGCATTTTTAGTTAAACTTTTTTTAATTTCAACTTCATGTTAAAGTGTTAACACGGATATGTCTACAGAGTGAGAAAGTTTGATATAACTCACGACGAAAGATGAATATAGTTGATTTTTGAACTTCATGTTGAAATATCTGAGTTGAGTAATCGATTTTTGATTTGCAGTGTTTAATCAAAAACTAGCGATAAAAGATGATTATGAATGATTTTTGCACGTTACGTTAAAATGTCCAAGTTGAATAAATGTTAAAAAATAAGAAAATTAGAAAATTAAAAAATTAAAAAAAAATAAAGATGATTATGAGTGTTTTTTCCACCTGATGATAAAATATTTGAAAAAATTAAAAAATTGAAAAATTAAAAAAATAAAAAATTTAAAAATTATAGAAATTAATTAATTAAATAAATAATTTATGATGCCAAATTAAATAAAAAAATTATGACACTTGGAAAAATTTAAGACAACTGAGTGACTTTTACACTCTATGTTAAAATATTAACGTGGATGCCTAATTGAAAAAAAAAATTGGAAAATTTGAAAATTAAAAAAGTTAAAAACTAAGAAAAATTAAAAATTAAGAATAATTAAAAATTAAAAAAAGTTCAGTTGGTGTACATTTTTGATATGGGTGTATTACATATCCATGATCTGTAATTCTTCCCCACAAGAGAAAACTGCCTAAATTTTTTTATTTTTATTTCAACTTTTTCAATTTTTCGAGTTTTTGGTCAAAAACATAACATCAGAAACGTTACAATAAATACGTCACGTTTTCAGAAAACGCATAAAGTACATTGGATAATAGAGACTTAACTTGCGTACATATTTTCTCGCAAAAAATGATCTTCGACGCAGGCGAAAATTTTTTAAAGTATTTGTATACCTCTTAGATTATAGCAGAAAGATTTTTCATATTTTGTGCTGTTTGCTTTACAGTGGAGGCGTTTGTTCATTAGATAAGGATGCCATTTGTAAGAATATGTACTTATCAGGCATATTTGGTAGATGTTGGACTTTATGGGTTGAGTGCGATGATAGTTGGATACGTGCTCAGACTGTGGCTTGCGCCGATGAAAACAACCAGCTGATAGGATGCTTGCACAATGTCAGAGGTCTTGGAACAATTAATTGCAGTCCAAAAATCTGATTTACTAGTTGCATCAAAGACCGAAGAAAGAGGTTGTTTTAATGTATTCTTCTATTTGTACGTGTAAGAGACGTACTACGCAGGTACGTATTTTTTGTTCCTGCACCACGCAGTTCCAAGTACTCAATACACTTATTTTTTTAAAACCACGTTTTATTATTTTGGATACAAATTAAAATGGTCGTAATACTTTTATCTTCACATAATTTATAAATATGGAAGAGAATGAAAGCAACACACTCATGGTAGATCATTATCGTGGAAATGTAATCAGTTTTCCTTTTATTTATTCCTTGCTTAATAATTCCCTGAAAATTTACTAAAAAATTCTAATACGTTCTACGTAGCGTCGTGTGGTCATGCCCCCACCAGTCCCACCACCAAAAACATTAAACATTTGGTTAAAATTTCGCATAAGTCTTTTTCATTTCAAGAAACATGGTGCTGGGTGAAGAGTGCTTCTTGGTATTGAAAATTTCATTATATGGGTACTAACTTCAAACAAGTTTTCACGATAAGTAGGTGAAATTTAAACATGCAAGGATAACGTTGATTCATCATGTCTATTTTAGTCTAAATACAATTGAATTTTAATCGAATCGCGGTCAACTTTACGGTTTGAACTTCAAGACTCGTACGTATAATGAAATTAAAGTAATCTCGGTGAATCGCGACCGTAAAAGGATTCATCGAAAAAGGGAAGAAGAGCTACCCTGAAATAAATTGAAAATAAGCTAAATTCTCATGATAACTCCCCCCCCCGCCCGGTTTACCTTTGAGTTTAAAACTGCTTTAAGACGTCTTATCAGTCTTGAATTAAAAATGGTCTTAAAGGGAAACGTTGAATAGCGTATTTTTGGCATCTTTACGAGATATTAAGAAAACTGGACCTCCCTTCCTCCCGCTTCATCCAGCTATCGTGGATCCCTTTTGGGTCGCTATTTTCTGAGATTACTTTAATTTGGTAGCTCGTACAAATTTCAAGGTACAAACCATGAACAGCCTTTCCCAATAAAGGTCAAAAACGGCCTCGACCTAAAATCGATCAAACTTCGTCTAAAAACATCATAAAAAAATTTTTGACTCCCCACACCGACCCTTTTTGGAATTATCACCCTCGAAAATGTTGAAATTTCAACACGCGATATCTCTCGAAGGGCAGGGTAAAAAATTTTGAAGTTTTCACAGATTATACATCTTACGAAGTACTATGGATGAGAATTTTTTGAAAATTTTCGATTCACATTTTCCCTATTTTTTTTGCGTTGAAATTTTCAAAAAAAGAATTTAAAAAATTGGGGAGGACTCATGGCTGGAAATTTTTATATCACCTTGGTTAGGTGGTTATCTATCATATATATTTTTTTGAGGTTCCGAAATTGAATGCAATAGGCTCAATAAAAACAACGTTTTTCACTACTTTTTCAAAATTTTGTGGTCGATTGTTGAACTTTTTTCACATTATACTTCTTACTTCGACCAGTATCAATCGTTGTTTGAAGGCTACGAAACGTCTCAATCCGCTTTCAATCGATTTGGGGGGTCGAAAGTAGAATATGTACCAAATTACAGTTTTTTTCGTTGATCAGATCAAATTTTCATGATTTACGCGACGATGAGATAATTTTAAAATTCGAAAAATTTGCCAAAATTCGAGAAATACATTTCAGGATTTGAAATTTTGAAAATGGTGTTCTTTTAATATGTACTTTAAATTTATTCATGAATTGACTCGTTCGAAATTTTACTTTGAGTTGGGATACCTCTGCCTTATCAATTATGAAAGAGTAGTAAAAAAACGTTTTTTTTTTGGTATTGATTTTTTTGAGCATGTTGCACTTAATTCCGGAACCTCAAAAAAAAAATATATGTGAAGGATGACCATCTAACAAAGATGATATAAAAATTTTCAGCCATGATTCTCCCCTTAAATTTTTTGAAAATTTTGTTGAAAATTTCAGCATGAAAAAAATTGGGAAAATGTGACTCAAAATTTAAAAAAAATTCTCACTCATGGTACTCTGTAAAAATTTTAAATGTTTTTACTCTCCCCTGCGAGAGATATCGCGTATTGAAATTTCGACATTTGGGGGGGGGCCATAATTCCCGAAGGGGTGGGTGTGGGGCCAAAAATTTTTTCAGGATGTTTTTAGACCATAAGAAACATTTTGGTTCAAGTTTGATGAATTTTGAGTCGGGGACTGTTTTTGACCCTTATTAGGAAAGACTCTACGACAGTGATCCCATCAAGATGTATCCTCTCCCCTACCTTCCCCCTTCACAGTTTCTCTAACTGATGTAGAAAGCTTACCTACTTTGGCACATGTTTCATGCAACTGTTGATTACCTATCGATTGTACAGCAAAACGAACAGCTTTTACCATGTATACCCTCTGCTCCCTACCTACATTCCAAAGCTGACTAAATTCTGACTCAAGGATAACACCATTTACATATTTTTGAAGGACTCACAGTAAGTAGGTACACGACTGCGAACCCGATTTCCAGCGATTTTGGTCGATATACGAATACAGCCGACAGGATGAGTTTAGTCTCAAAATAAGGGAGAAAGGGAAGGGGTAAAATGAACATAAAATTTTATCCTCTATGCTGAAATCTATCCAAGAAGTGCGATACTTTCGTAGCCTTGTATACAACATTATTCGTATAGGTATAACGATTAGGGTGGGTCAAAAAAAACGATTATTTTTTTTTTCACTTGGTACCCTGAAAAACTGGTTGGTAGACACCTCAAAAAAGTTCTCTCCACGTATGAGCTCTTAATTTTAATAGGAACGTCCTCCGCCTTTCAGAT
>FIZR01031135.1:0-39246 GCA_900060175.1 Ferrisia virgata
TATATATATATATATATATATATATATATATATATATATATATATATATATAGTATATGCTATGGATCCAAAAGCCAAACCAACATCATTTAGAATACGCCACGCCATCATTAACTATATAATATATTATAATACCGCGAGCCCGAGCTGGAGCCCGAACCCGAGCACCAGCTTCGTTCTATCTTTCTCATCGTAATGACTTGTTTCATCTTCGTCTTTCGTTGATGGTCTCGTTTTATATATGTATCTTATCTATCTATGTATATATATATATTGTATATACGCGTATAATATGTAACGTTTATCAATCTTCCCCTCTCATCACTCATTTTTATTTCGTTCTCCATCATTGTGCAACCAGAATAAAGGTAGATGTAAGGTCTACGCTGAAATTTAGTACACGAATTTCTTCGCTCGAGAAAATTCTACACTCGTCGTATACAAAGGTACCGAAAAAATAGTGTAACTACTGTGATGGGGCCCGATTCATATTTTTTGGGAAATTTTCGAACGTTTGGGCCCAACTGACTCAAAATTCGAAAATTCTGAAAAATTTTCAAAAAAATTGAAACACAAATGTTTTAAAAATTTTTTCCAAGAATATCATTTTATTTTTGAAAAAAATATTCAAAACAACCATTTTCTCTATTCTTCAAACATTTTTGAGCTTTGAGTCAGTTTTTGCAAGTTGACAAAATTGAGTTGGCGAGCTGACCATTTCACCATATTATATTAAGGTCATTTCACAACTATTGGTGAGCTCAATGTTTGTAGATTTCAAAAAAAAATATACATATAATTACTTTGCGATGTTTTTTTTCTAATTATTGGTGAATGGAGGGGTGGTGCTGGTGGTGGGGGTGGGAGAGGGGTTGCAATAGGGCAAAAACATTCGACACCATCAAAATGCAGCACATCTAGGGCCCATACTTGATTTACATATCAACTTTCCAATTCCTAACCCAATTGGTAGGGGGGTCGAGGGTGGGAGGCAGGCGAGGAACGAACTCAAAAATCATCATATCGTATTAAGGTCATTTCACAACTATTGTGAGCTCACCGTTTGTAGATTTCAAAAAAAAAAAAGATTCAATTACTTTGCGATGCTTTTTTCCTAATTATTGATGAATGAAGGTGGTGGTGGTGGAGGGGGTGCAATGGGGCAAAAACGTCGACACCACCAAAATGCACACCTCGGACCTATACTTGATTTGCATGACAACTTTCTACTTCCTAACCCAATTGGGAGGCGAGGTGGGGGTGGGAGATAGGCGAGGAACGAACTCAAAAAATAAGAAAAACCAACTAAAAGCCTACATTTTCGGGGCTGTGACGACGTGCAATGAGGCTGAGAAGTCGAGACCGGCAAAAAGCGCATCAAGGACCCCTACTAAATCCGCATACCCAATTTCAACTTCTTAGTTCAATTTGGAGGGGAGCTATGCGGAGAACAAACTCAAAAAAAGAGAAAATCCGCCCTAAAAGAGCATTTTTAGAGCTGGGGAGGGGGCGGGGGTGTAATGGGTTTGAAAGGTCGCAACCTTCAAAAGGCATATATATGGCCCTTACTAAGCCCATATACCAAATTTCAACTTCCTGGGTCAATTTAAAGGGGCGATAAAACGGGGGAAACCCCTCATATCTCCCCTCCTAATTGACCTAGGAGGCTGATTTTTAGATATTTTAAACAATTTCGGTTTGTTTATCGATTAGCTCAAAAAGGAACGATTTTTGCAATCTTAGCTCCCTCAGCATCCCCTTCCCAAAATTTAAAGACGATTGAATTTTGATCACAGGTCATCCCCACTCCGGAATATAGAACCCGCCGCTAATCGAAACCTATTTCCCAAATTTGATCGATTTCGGTCGGTATCGAGCTGAGTACATGATTTTTAGTTATGGGATAATTAGAAAAAATATATACATCTGCCAGGTGCAAAAACGGTCGTAATGGCTTTTTTAGGACTCCAAAACAAATTTTGTAATTATTTTTCCTCTCACCCACCGTAGGTCGATCGATCGTAACAGGCTGGTTTTCGGTTGACAATATGACCTATAAAAATCAGACTAAAAACAAATCGCACAAGAAGTCCAGTTTCTGATTTTTAACCATAACTGATAACTCGTTATTTAAAATTACTAGGATATTCTTTATAAATAAAATTCAACCAACAAGAGACTTAAGAGGGGATGAATAAAAAATCCATATCGCTACCTAAAAATCAATTTGGATTATTTATATAAATATTTTTTCGTTCCCTCTTGAAAATCGATTTTGACCAATCCTACCACAAAAGTTTACCTACGACGAAGAAACATTTTGATAAAAATTTTATCCTACCAGCACAGGTATTTTTATTAAAAACTTTTGGGTGGTTTTTCGTAGGCTACTGCTGTGGGGTTGTAAAACCTTCGAGCGGCCATTTTTAAATGTAAATTCGATAGTACAATGGGATTTTTTTCTTCATAAAACGCGTTATTTATCCATAAATGTACGATAAAAATTTCAAAAATATGGAACTACTGGAACATTTACAAAAAAAATTAAAACCCTACTATCAGTCGTACCGAGCCCGCAACGCAAGTTACACTTGCCACGACATTCTGGTGGCAAGCGTAGGTTTCACGGGCTAATATTGACATCGAAAAAAAATTATTCGAATCTCGCTCGAACCCGACTACTTTTGCTTACCGGTGAATTAAGAAGGCTTCGAAAAATGCTCAGTTCGTTATAATTGTAGATGAGGGGCGGGGGTGTAGGTGTAGGTTGATCCAAAAACCATTCTATTCTATTCGATTAAAATCTCACATACAGCAGTCATTTCGTAATGATGAAAACTTGAAATTATTGTCATCTAAATCAACAGAAAATTATATCGATAGACCGTCAACTTGCTAAACACCTACTCCTCCCCCCTCTTCCGCCGTTCAACGAGATAGTTTTGATAAAAAGTTGAATTATCTACATTGGTATCATTTTCATATGAGTGGGACCTTCTGAAACCGAATTTTCGATCGAATTCTCATTTGAATCATTTCTCTAGCGTTGTTTCGCCGAAAAATCAATATTTCACTTCGCTTAGCCTACCTGCCTAGTTTTACAAATAAATCAAAAAAAAGCCCATCAATTACTGCGACCGCAGAAGAGGGGGCGGTGTGTCGGGGATTTAATTTTCCTTCGGTATGATTTTTTATGCACCCGCTACGACGAAACTACATCCTTTCATAGAGCAATCTCATCCTCCATGGACCTCTGAAACACCTCCGTCGCTACTATCATCATCATCTTCTGCCTACTACTACATTTATAGGTCCGACCGTCCAATGATAATATTTTTTATCGTCGAAATCCTAAACAATGGTTACCGTGTAACCGAGCGTAGTTTAGTTTAGATTTGAAATAATCAAAATGTGCTGTTGTAGTTGTAAGTAAGTAAGTAAGTAATAATAATAATAATAATAGGTACGAAGCGCCGCCGTCACTGACAAAGAACAGCAGCATCATATTAATACGATCATCGTCGCCGACTGTGCCACTGATTTACCGATCGGATGGGATGGAATATGCTACGTCTAGTTTCCATGTACGAGCTGTCGAGCTAATTCTTTACACCACAGATCGTGTGGGTAAGGTAAGGTAAGTAAGTAGTAAGTAGGTAAAAGGTACTAGGTGCATTATTATCACACGATCGACTGCGACGATGCCACGATAGTGTATTATGAATGTACAATGTACTAAGTACATACAAATGCATGCCATAAACTCTGTATCTTGACTAAACCTACACATCGTGAAATAATTGCACGAATCGAACGAATAATATAATAATATATAATGGAAATGTTGGTAAGATCAGCGTGTAATGTATGTTGGCAATATACGAACGTACTATTTTAGAAGGCATAATGCAAGCAGTTCGATGATACTCACAAACAAAATAATAGGGAAGCTAGAGCTAGAGCTTTCAAGAACATGTGTATTTTTATCTCGAATTCCGACCCAGCGTAACGTAATCTATCTCGATTACATTAAATTAATGTATTTAAGAAAAAATTACAAATGAATCATCGCAGAAGTAAATTTCAAATATACCAAAGTCATCACGTCATCGTCATTATTATTACTTTACACGAGGTAACGTCCTTTTTCTTTTTTTCTATAATCATTTCAGAAGACTTATTGAATCAGTCACGAGATAATGTGTTATTCGTCGTTATGCACTTTCAAAATATTATTTTTCGAATTTTTCACCAGGCCTAGCTCACGTTTTTAGGAACGTTGCAAGGTGCGAAATCGAAATCTTCAAAACATATATCTACGACCCTCCTAGCATCAGATATTTTTCAAGGACAAACCGACCAAAAATCAACACATCTCTTCTCCTAATCGCTCTCTCACAAGCTGATTTTCGAACACGTCGTACAACTTTTAATTTTTCATCGATGCGTTCAAAATCGAACAATTTTTCGCAATTTTTGTCCCTTCCCTACTGCCTCCTCAACTTCTGTGCAGATTTGAATTTCGCCTCAGTGTCGTCTACGATCCATATACCAAATTGATAACCAACCTGAGCCTACTCGTCAAAATTTGAGCCATTTTGGTGGACCTTTTGCCACAAGCTTCCCAAGTAAACTCGATACGACGTTGCAAATTCCAGTATTTTTCTCAACATTTAGTCTAGACTAATTAAGCAGTAAATGATTTTCATGAGAAATATCAAGATAATTATTCGAGCCGTACAAATAAACATTAGACAGCCGGTAAATAAAATCAGTACTAATTGGCAGTTTTACGCAGAAAAAAATTTTAAAAACATATACAACGATAGATAAGTACTTCGTGGTATTCTTTTCAAAAAAATGAATAACTCAACGGAAATCATAGACGTAGTCATCTCGTTCCAAAAATTTCCATTCCGCGTTGAAAGTATACACAAACTTCTCATAATCACTAACGAGTATAATTTGCAAAATCATACAAAAATCTCTAAACTCTCGGCACAGTTAAATTTTGTAAAAAAATTATGCGAAATCAAATACACACAATACAACATCATAATGAAAAAATAGCTATTTCGTAACTGGAAGATTATATGGTCTTATTTACTCGAAATATGAGTCAAATTTTACTTCAATATTGCCCCTATTCATCTTGATAATATTACTTCACTGTGTAAACAATCGAATATTCGCGCGATACTTTGAAATTTTACTAGAAAATACAATTGATATAGGTAAGTGGTGCCATTACTAAAAAATAAACACTCAACTTTGTCGAGGCAATAGAAATAAAAATAAAGAGAAGTTCACACAATGAGGAAGCAACCTGTTAAAAAGTATTTTTAGAATTTAATCTCATCCTGCTCCTGACACAACGAGTGAGACAGACATGTAAAAAATTCCAACCGTTAAAAAATATGTACCATTGTTTCATTTTGCATGCCACAAATCGTAGGTTATTTGGGAAAAGCAAAAAAAAAAAAAGATTTCACAATTCGTTAGTAAAACAGCTTTTGGAGAAGAACAAGTTCGAAAAAGCGACCCAAAACCAGCCCAAAACACAAGAATGAAAAATCGAAACCCCCAAAACAGACATACCTGGGATCCCTATTTAACCAACATTTCGAATTTTAACCTCTTGAACGGAAGATATGACGTGGACAAAAGCGAAAAACAACAAAACCCTAATCTAATCCGACCAAAACCGAATTTTCAAGGTGTATAAAATACCGCGGTGAGGTTAAAAGGTCTAAACCCACAAAAAGCACATTTAGGACCTTCGCTTATTCTTCATATCAAATTTAAACCTGCTAGCTGAATTTTGATGGGAGATATGCGAGGAAGGGTCTGTTTTTCAAGGTCAAAAGGGAAAAATAACATCCATATCTTTCTTCCTAATTCACGTATAAGACTGATTTTTGGATAAGTAGTCCAACATTTCATTCTCTACACATTGGCTCAAAAACGAAAAATTTTCATGATTTTTGACCTTCAGCATTCTCGCTCCCGGATTAAGACACGTCTGAATTTTGACCCAAGATCATCTCTACTCATATTTGTGCAAGCTGCCCCCAATCTAAGCCCATTGGCCACATTCGACCAATTTTGGTTGGTATTGAGCCCGGTAAATAATTTTAGCTTTTTGATGAAAAAAAATATGCATAAACTGAAAATAAACATCTGACATGGTATACTCAAAAATGGTCTCAATGGTCTTCCAAGACCCCAGAATGAATTTTGTCAACATTAACCCTCCCCTCCCCTTCCGCAACACATCTGCACTATATCGATAGTCTGTAATGGTCTAGTTTTTGTGATAGTATTATATAAAAAATCAGACCATATGCATAGCTAAGTAGTAGGTACTGCAATTTTTAGACTGATTTTCTAAGTCATCTATCATGGTCCATCGACCTATGGTGGATGAAGGGGATACCAAAAAAATCCGTTTGGGGTCCCAGAAGACCACTATGAACGTTTTTGGCCATGTCACATATTTATTTTAATTTCTTATACAGTTCAATAGTGATCAAAATCGATCAAATTTGAGGAATAGGCTTTGATTGGCATACCATTTGATTTACTGGAGTGGCGATAACCTAGGGTGAAAATTCAGCTTTGCTTAAATTTGAGAGAGGGGGTACTGAGGTGCTCAAATTTTGAAAATTGTTCCTCTTTAAGCTAATCGATAGGCAACGCGAAGTTGTATCAAATATCCAAAAATTAGCCTCCTAGATCAATTAGGTATGAGGCTTTCCCTCTTTTTTAACCTTGAAAATGGACCTTTCGTCCCCTATCTTCTCTCCAAATTAAGCTAGGAAATTAAAATTTGGTACGTAGAGCACATTTATGGCTCCTACTAGTAGCGACCATGGATGTGTTTTTTGGGAGTTCAACTATTTTAGACTCATTGCGCCCCCTTATAGCCCAGAAATGTGGGTTTTCGGCCAGGTTTTCTTATTTTTTGAGTTCGTTCCTCGTATAACTCCCCTCCAAATTGAGGTAGGAATGCGGAATTTGGTTTGTAAATTTGGTATAGGTCCTATACGTGCCTTCTTGTGGGTTTCAACTTTTCAAAACCATTGCATTTCCCTCCCCCTGCCAGCGAAGACGACTCAATTTTTTTTCACGTGTTGCCAAATTATCAAGGTTTTGCGTAAAAATCCGGAGATCATACGTGTGTTTGACCCCCCCCCCCCTCCTCCCACATAAAAATAAGTAAATTTTAACGAATTTTTTCTACTTCGTTTACATTTACACCCACTTCATTGCTAAAATATGCAGAAATAATATGATAAGTAACGTATGGTAGGTCATCAACCCTCTCACCACTGATTTGGAAAAAATCATCGTGTCTTTAGCCTGATTTTCTATGTCATATTGTCAATGAAAACCAGGCTATTACAGTCCATCGATTAACGGTGGATGGAGGGGGAGGGGATCAAAAAATCCGTTTTGGGGTCCTAGAAGACCATTAAGAAAATTTTTAGCCATGTCAGATATTTATTTTTATTTTTTTCACCCAAACAATAAAATCATTTACTCCGCTCGATACCAACCAAAATCGCCCCAATCCGGCCAATCGGCTCAGTTTGGCGGCAGATTATAAATATATGAGCGGGGATGAACTAGGTTCAAAATTCAGCTATGCCCCAATTTGAGTAAGGGGGTGTTGGGGGGTCAAAAACGTAAAAACTACCCATTTTCAAGCCAACTGATAGGGGAATCAAAAGTTGTGTAACATATCCAAAAATCAATCTCTTAAGTCAATCAAGAGGGCAGATATGGGCGTTTTCCCCCTTTTTGACCTTGAAAAAGGGCCTTTTCTCCCCTATCTCCTCATCAAATTGAGCTAGGAAGTTGAAATTTGGTATGTACGTTCAGTTGAAGCCCCCAGATGTGCCTTTTGGCGGGTCTGACTTTTGAGCTGCATTGCACCGCCTCACAGCCTCAAAAAAGTTTTTTTATGGCTTTTTCTTAATTTTTGAGTTTTTTGATTTTATTCCTCGCATAACTCCCCTCCAAATTGGGCTAGGAACTTGAAATCAGGTACGTACATTTAGTGGAGATCCCAGACGTGTCTTTTCAACCTAATTTCATCGGTCGTTTTTTTTTTTTTGAGTTCATTCCTCGCATAATTCTCCTCCAAATTGCGCTAGGAAGTTAAAATTAGGTATGTATATTTAGTAGATACTCTAGATATGCCTTTTGGGGGTTTCGACATTTTGTAGCCCCACTGAACCCTTCCTACTCGTAACGTTGGTCAGGAAAAAAACATCGCGAAACGATGCGTTTTTTTAACTCTCTCATGATTGTAACATCAAACCCCCCTCCCCTCCCACCCGCTCATTTTCGATCGCTCAAACTATTGCCTGTACTACACACACACACACACACACACACACACACACACTAGCATTCCATAAAAACGATTCCGAGCTCCATTGAAAGTCTCACACCTACAAGAACACAATTAAACCCATAACACGAGCTTTTTCAAACCCTCCCGCTTTCTCTTCGCTTCGGCCACCGCCCAACCCCTAAATATATATCCAATTGGTGTAAATTCTATACGATGGCGATTGCACACGCGTCTCGACACACCGTCGCGTCGTTCACTGGTTTTTTTCAAAGAAGTAGAAGAAAAAAATAAAGAGTAATTTCTCACTCTACGAGCGATCAAAGCCCCTCGTATATAAACAGAACACTAAGTACATTGTAATTACATAGGTCGGTCGGGTTGTGCACTCGTCTCTGTACCAAATCTTTGTATTGTGTTTATCAGCTATGCGTTGCAGCGTGTGTGTGTATATATGTATGTATGTATGTATAGGTACATACGACGAGCAGTAAGAGAGCATAGCAGAAACACCCTTTAAGCCGACTTAATGCTTATAATATCGACATTGTAATCGGTAACAGCAACGTGTGTATGTGTGTGTATGTATCGTGTTGCGTTGAAATTAAAACGCCAGCTTTGATAGGTATGTGCCTCATAAATACGTATATGTATATAGAGTAGACCTACACAAGAGTATATATTTATCTAGTAGGCCCTACGTAACCAACTACACATGCATAGAAAGTACAACGGTGGATGGTGGCGATCGTATCGTTGCTTCGAGTACGACGACCACCGCCACCGACCGAGAATCGTTCGATGTTGTGTACCTCTGTACTCGTATTCGTAGGTAGTTATGGTACCTTACCTACATAGTACATGCTATATAACACATTTAATACGAAATCGATTAAAAATTACCAGATACCTTCCCTTCTGCCGGTACCGTATCTCAATATACACATTTTCAGTATATGATGCGCGCATACAGGTATCTACCTATATAGTGGTAAGTATATACCTACATATATAGCCCTATGTACGTATGCATCTGCAGTATACATATATACATATATATTATATACTCAATACACACAGTACACTCATCCACAGCTTTACTATACGTACTTATGGTATACGAGTAATAGGTCATAAATCAAATCGCTCGTATATTACGTACGTAGATTAAAATAGGCATTAGGTGTGAACGGTGAGACGCGGAGAGGTGGCGAGTTTTTATCTGCTAAAATACAATATCTTTCGCTATTAGTAATTATTATATGTATTATTGGTTCGTAATTATTATAGACGTTGGCTTCTTCGCGTACCACTCACATTACAGGTACAAATAGGTACTGGTACAACACACGCATAGTATACATACATATACATATATATATATATAATATGTATTTTTCTATTCGTTTTATTATCATTCGTCGGTGAGACACATCAACGCCAGGCCTAAAGGCAGACTCGAGAGTATAATAAGACTCATATGTCATGATACCCACAGTTCACCTCGTATACCCAAGTGCATTTATTAACTTACATATTATAAAAAAAAAAGTATACAATATGAAATTGACGAGTAATGTAATTCGGAACATCGTCGATGAAAATTCACATTCTGCTCAAGGTTATAGAACGATATACCATTGGTACGGCCCCTCCTTTTGTTCTTTTTATACTCGTTTTCAAGTTCACGTGTACGTATATTATTACTAACCCATAACCCATACGGTACGTACGTACGTGCGTATTTTTTTTAGGCTTTTTTTTCCTATACCTACTCGTTTTTTTTTCCATCGAAGCGTCGTTATCGTCGTCATCGATGATAGGATGGGTTTTCCATAGCCTTTTTTATGTATTTATTATACGTTCCGTTGGTTTTTAATCGATGCTGATAACCCATTCGTGTAGTTGATTTTCGTAAAACTTACATTTTCACGCGAATTTTTGTGTATTTTGAAGGTGTGTACAGTTCAATTTATTTTAATCGTAGATTAATCCTCGCGAATAGAGCTTTATTGCGAGTTTTGTATAACTGATTAATTACGGAAAATGGAAATTAATTTTCTCAAAAGTCGATATTTGAATGATTCCGAGGATTTTTTCAAAATTTAGTTTGCACATGCCCCACTTCTTTGCAGATTAGTCTCAGTAATAATTAGATCGAAATAATCTTTATCACGAAGCTATACAACTATATTCTTGGCTAAATTTTCAAAATTTTGATTGGGCTTGTTTTTTTTTTTTTTTTATTTTGAGACACCAGAAAATACATTTTTTGCTCGATTTTTTATCTGCGTACATTTTTAAGGAAAGATTTTGAAAAATCATTCGGCACAATTGATCTATTAGGAAAGTCACCGCAGGATTATTGATATTTTTATGTAGCATAATTCAACGCGTATAGAGATGATTGTTCAATTTTTTGTCTTCTCCTCAACTTACCACTCATGACCGAACAAAAACCTGTTACAACATGACCCTTCTCACAGGAAATTTTCAGCTCTTCAATTTTTATTCAGACTAGTTTTTTTATACAAGAGATATAAATAGAGATATTTGTAAAAGAAAAAAAAAAAAAAAAAAATTTTTACCCAGTGTTTCAAAACGTGTAAACGCTTTATGGGTAGTATTTCTTACTCCATAACTCAATACCTATCGCACTAAATGAAAAAATTATAATAACCTTCTTTGTAGAGAATTTCATGTCCATCAACTTTGTATACACCTATTTTTTCACATTGGACACATAGAGGCAGAGATATTTAAAAAAAAAATTTAACCCTCCTGACACCCCCCCAGGACTCATCCTCGTAGGCAACAATATTATTTTTTCAAGTTAGGGAAAGGTCCTTGATGTATTCCAAGCATAAGATCTTCTCCACCCCGAGTGGCGACAGAATCCTTACTATTTTGATTTTTATTTACGGGGGGGGGGGACAAAATTCCACTCTCAGGGGTCGGATTCTAAAAAATGATCACAGTTTTAGATTCAGCGTAAAATTTTACACCATTTTGATAGGTCACATGCCTACTTTTGAAAAATAATCAGAGTTGAATTTTGTGTTGTGGAAAGGGGACGAGGGTTGAATACGGTGGTATTTTGTTACGATAACTTTTCATTATGCCAATTTTTTTGATCGGGTTAACAGATTTCGGTTGAAAAGAACAATACTAAAAAATATAATAGAGAAGCGAACGATTATCAGCCTTTGGTATAGTACTGGGACTGTCTTAGTTTCAAAACTGGCTAAAATTGTCCATAAATTGCTTTAAAACGGCTCTAATACTCCATTGTGCCAGGTAACTGTGAAAAAAATCACCTATTTGGTATCCGTAAGAGTCCCTATTCATAATCCATTTGATTATTAGTGGTTCCAAGGTAGGTCCCAAAATGGCATTTTTGAGCACCTCCCCTCCCCCTATTGTTCAAGGTGGGAATTTCGAAAACGCCTTTTTTTGGCTTAGCCTCAACGGTACTAAAATTTTGCCAACTCGTTTTTTTGGTTAGCAAACAATTTTCATGAAATTGGTTTCTGGCATACTTTCTGCTTACTGGACTACAGACTACATTCTAGAGCTCTAGAGGTAAAGACGATCTAAAGCTCAATTTTTAAGATAGAAATTAATAACGAAGATTATTTCAAAGTTTAAACCCAAACATGACAATGTTCAAGATATGTATTCTGAGCTAAAAATTTATGGCTTCAGAGATGAAAAATGTGGATCAGTTCGGAGTTTTAAAGATATTATAGAACCCAGCTCTGAAGATAAAGATGATCTCGAGCTTCAACTCTGAAGACAAAGATGATTTGAAGTCCAGTTCTAAAAATAATGATACTGAAAAGCTTTCTTCCCGAGAAAAAGATGATATTTAGCTCACCATTGGCCAATGTGAAATTGAAGTTAAGCTCCTAAAATAAAGTTATTCTAGAGCTTAGTTCTAAAATTGAAGATGATCTAAAGCTCAATTCCAAAGGTAAAGGTGATCTAAAGCTCCAAAAATACAAAAAAAATCCGAAATTCATCTTTAAAGATAAGGATGATTAGAAGTTTAGTTCTAAAGATGAAAATTACTCAAGTTTCTGTTCTAAAGATAAAGATAATTAAGATCTGTGTTCTGAGATAAAGATTTATCGCTTCAGCGATAGAAAATCTACAACAGAGTTTCAAAGATATTCCAAAACTCAGTACTAAAAATAAATATGATCTCCTGTTTAGCATCAGAAATAAAGGTGATACGGAGCACTAGCAATCAATAAAATTCTAGAATCCAACTCCAAGATGACCTAAAGTTTGGTTCTAAATATGAAGCTAATCAAAAGCTATGCTCCAGAGGTAAAGAAACCCTAGTACTTCCGCGATAAAAAATCTAGAACTGAGTTCAATGGATCAAGATGTTATAGAACTAAGCTCCAAATGTACAGATGAACTGAAGCTTCAGCAATACGAAAATCTAGATCTCAACTCTAGATTCTCCAGAAATAAAGATGATTTATTCTAGTTCTTAAAATAAAGATAGTCAAAGGCTTTATTTCCCAATGGTAAAAATATTGCGGTACTCCAGCAATAAAAAAATATGGGACAAAGGGTCTTGGAGAAAGATGTTCTCGAACTTAGTTCCAAAGGTAAAAATGATCGGAAATTTAGCTTCAAAGATAAACAGGAAGAGAAATACAAAAATATAAAATTCCGCTCTAGAAATAAAGATGATTCAGAGTTTGGTTTTTAAGATAAAGATTGTCAAAAGCTTTATTTCCCAATGGTAAAAATACTGTAGTACTCCAGCAATGGACAAATATGGGACAGAGTTGCTTTGAGAAAGATGTTCTCGACCTTAGTTCCAAAATTAAAAGTAATCAGAAGTTTAGCTCTAAAGATAAAGATGATGTGGAATACAGAAATACCGAGTACAGCACCAGAAATAAAGATGATTTAGAGATAACATAAATCTACAATAATACAAAAATCTGGAATTCAGCTCTAGAGAGAAAAATGATTTCAAAGTTGAGTTTTAAAGATAAAGATGATCAAAAGCTTTGCTCCCAAAGTTTAGACATGATAGAATATTGTGATGAATCTTGGTACCCTTAACAAATACTGAGTAAAGTAGATGGCTTCTGAGTTCAGGAGAAAAAATTTGAAGTCACTTAAAAAAAAATTGGTAAAAATGAGCTTCTAAGGTTTTGAAACACTTCTTGTGCGTACCAACACCCTCTTCTCACACCTACTTTGACAGCAAAAAAAAAAAAAATTAATCACTTTTCTTAGGCTGTATCTGCTTTGAGCGAGTAATGGGAATAGGAAAAATTAATTTTTAAAGCCCAAAAGCTGACCCTATTATACATAATTCCGTTGTTTCAAGTTAATTATGGATAATTTCGGTGATAGGAAAATAACTTTTCAAAATCAAGTGTCCAAAAATCTATCATGATCAATCATTCTGTCTTAGGATGTTAGTTTGTAGCATAATTTTTGATCAATTTAGGATTGCTTTACGAGCTTCTCCCACCAAAACTGCTGAGATATATTCGACTCGCAGTACTCTCCTACTGAAGGACCACGTTGATAGCTAAATGTACCAAAACTACGAGGCAAAAATTCCCTTTACAACTATCGATATTGGTATCAGCACCTTACGTGCATTCATGAACTGCAGGTACATGTACATACCTACTCGTAATACCTACTCGTTATAACGCTTTACATTCGTGTGTTATCCACAGCTCTACTATGTGTTCAAGTACGGTACACATTACGTAATACGTATTACTCGACACTTGACACACACCCTACCCCGTAACCACCCACAAGTTGCCGGTATCATCGCGGCACACTTCACCAAAGCAACTTGTGTACGTATGTCAATATCACTCGAAAAAAAAAAAAAATAAATGAAATAATATAAAATCAAGGTAAAACTTTACAACGATCGAATTCCTATATACTTATGCCTGCTCGCTTGCGCGTAACATTGCACCATATTATTTTCTCTTTTCGTCAGCGTCATCGACAGGACAGGCTGGCTCAAAAACCAGCAGACCAGATAGGTAACTTGTTCAATTGGCCCACCTTCTCGGCACTTGCATTCGGTCTCAAAATATCACATAAGATTACGAAAAATGTAACATTATAACAATTTAACAAAATGGCGAATTTTGAGTACTTAAAAAACTGTATTTTGAGCTATCGATCAAAATGAGAGTTGTTGGTTGATCATTTGATACAGATTTTTTTTTTAGCTCAATTTTCATACGTGGATTTTTTCTTTTCGAAGAAACAAAAAAATAGCTAAATGAAATTTCTACGATTTTATCAACTCTCGAGAACTGATTTCAGAGATAAAAGCACATCTCTCGTATAGAAGGACCACCTTTGTGAAAAAGGTTTCTTTTCCAAACACACTGATTACTCCAGCTAGCTAAACTTCGCACAATCAAACGAATTGAAAAATAACTCAAAATAACGCCTTCGCAAACGTTAAATTCGATCCCCTCATTCGAACCTTTATTCCATAACACGCTACACTAAGTACAATAGGCCATAGTATACGAAAACAAGCGAAAATGAAACCTTTTAAAATACCCTTTTTCGTACCTTTACACTGACACTCACACCTCTCACCATTCCGTAGTAATTATCACCTTCGACCAATCCAACGCGACCGGGCCAGGGGCGGATGAAATTTTTCTGGAAACCGCGAAAAATACCCAACTGACGTCACGTTGATTAAAACTATGACGTAAGATTCGAATAAATAATAATTAAAATTACACTACTCGCTCTCTACGTACCTACAACTAGAGCTACACAGGTACAAAGGAAAATCTCGCCTTATACTTTTAATGACGTCATAAGCGCACAGATGTCGTAACTTTACCTCAATTATAAGGCTATGTAATGGTACCACCAACTCGGGAGCCCGCAGCGGAGCGAATAATACCCCCCCTCTTTAATCAATTTACACAATTTCATTAATAAAACTTTGGAAAACGCCACGAATCGACACCGTAGCTTAATTAATTTCCAATACAAACTCGTATCGTATATATTTTCTACATTATGTATACGTACGTAGCTAACCTACGAACGCGTACGTATATTACATCACAGTTTGTAAATTATATATTTTTTTGACGTCATTGTCATCGTCGAGCCAACATTCGCCCTTATTTATTGGGGCACGCGTGTTTTAAAAATAATCGTCATTCAGACTCCGCACATTCGAACATCATCGAAAAAAACCACGTAGTCTACGATCCGAAACACGAAAAAGTGTTCATCCTGCGATCTTTGTTGAGAACCAAAAAAAATGAGCTGCCAAAACGTCGCTACTAACTTCCTCATTCGAAAAAGTGCAATTTCAAAATTTTAACCTTGCACAATGGGCGCGAGGGGAGACCCCCCAAAAAAGGTGATCTGAGGGACATGGTCCGAACCAAAGAAACTCGACGGATTTGCATTGAGGTACTACCCCCCCCATCTCGAACACGTAATTTTTTTCCGTCACATCCTGCACAACTGCATTCTATTGCACTTAAAGTACAATTTTTATGCATTTTCGACGAATTTTGACAGTAAAACAGTTCTCTTATCCAAAATATAGACACGAACCAAAAAATACTTGTTAATTTTGCTGAATGAAACCTTTTAAAGTCGATTGCCACAAAAATTGGCGAAAAATTCCTGCACAATGCGAAGTAATGAAAGTAAACTGATTGGTTACCCCATCCCCTCCCCACCAAAATTAAGCCATGAAATTCTTGCTCAAAAAATAGCGATGTGACGTATCAAAGTAGGTTAAAATTTTACACTGAATCCGAAAATTATCATCATTTTGAATTTCAACCCCCCCTCCCCCGATGAAATTCCGCTACTAAGCTAGAATTTCAGGTGGAAACTAAAGAAGTGGCACCATTTCGATGAAATGTAATTGGAATTTACACAAATCAGACAATTATGGCTGATTAGTTCCAACTCTCAGCATACCTTTGCCCCCTCAAAAAATTTCCAACCGTCATTCCCCCCTCCCCCTTCCACCGAATTATGATAAAAAATTCATTTGAAAACTGCAATGCGGCATATCAAAATGGCCTAATATTTCACGCTGAGTTCGAAAATGGTAATAATTTTTGAATTTGACCCAACCCGGTGGAGTTTTGCCCCCTACCATAGGGTGTACATTTATGATAAAAACAGTTGGAGTCGTGTTTGTTGCATGAATCATGTTTAATTTGCAATTAATTACACATTACATATGCGTGTTTTCCTTTTTTTTCAGCAGTAAAAAATAATAATAATAAAGGAAAAAAAAAGAATAAACGAGTCGAGTTAAAAAATTACCACAATTTTTGAACTCAGCACGAAATTTTAAGGCATTTTAAGATGTTACACGGCTACGTTATAAAATCAAAATTTTTATCAGGGATGATGCGGTAGGGGTGCAAGGTGCGGAGGGTAGACATTTTCCCCGAGTTAATATATATTGTGCAAAATTGGAACTGATTGACTACCACAGTTTAACGTGTGTAAATTGTGTTTAAGTTTCATCTAATAAGGTCCATTATTTATTTTTCCTCCTTAAAATTGTAGTTTGGGGGGAAACCCCACCGAGTGGGGCCAAATTAAAAAATTATCATCATTTTCCAACTCAGCGTGAAATATTAAGCCATTTTGATATGCCGCATTGCCATTTTCACATGAATGTTTTTATTATAAATTGACGGGAGTGGGTGGAATGGCAGTTGGAAATTGGGGGGGGGGCAAGGTATACTCAGAGTTGGAACTAATCAGCCGAAATTGTTACATTTCATCTGAATGATGCCACGTCTACAGTTTCCACCTCAAATTTAAGTTAGGTGGCGGAATTACATCGAGGCAGGAAGGAGGAGGGGGGTCGAAATCCAAAATTATGATAATTTTCGGATTCAGTGCGAAATTTTAACCTACTTTGATACATCACATCACTATTTTTGAACAAGAATTTCATTGCTCGATTTTGACGGAGTGAGTGGGGGGGGAGAGGTTGACCAAGCTGTTTATTTTCATTACTTCGCATTGTGTAGGATTTTTTCGGACGTTTTGGCAGCTCACTTTTTTAGTTTTCAAAAAAGAACGCTAAATTCGATTTCTAGAGCAGTTTTTCGCGTTCGGATCGTAAACTAACGTCTCGATAGGCTTTATTATTGCGGAAACCCGCTTCATAATGTACACATATAACGAAGTACCAAGACTAAAAAACTAATCAATGATGAAAGCGAAGACAAAGATGGAAAAAAAGAATAACATTTCGTTCGTTATCGAAACGTTGCTTGGTGCAAAAAAAAAAAGAAAAGAAAAACATACTCGCGTAATTTAAAAATATTCCTGAAATAGATACGAAGAATTGACAAAACGTCTAGTTGATTAACAAACCTTTAATGGCGAAATATTAGACGAGGTTAAATACAAAAAAAAAAAAAAACTATACACATTACAAAATCACCATCCGAGTATGAGGCACGCCACTTCGAATATTATCGCAAATACGCAGCACCTTAAATACTCCTCTACTCAATGAGACCATTGGTTTCTGCCATTATCAAGGTATGCATCGGGGCCCATTCCAATATATGTAGTTAACTATACGTCTATGACCATACAAAATACATTATTATACGTACTAAATACATAAATATGGTCAACGAGCTATACAAATACTTTTTACAACGAGTCATACGTACGTCGTATAGCGCGCAGCATTAAAGCATTGTTTTCGTATCTTAGAAACAACACGAATGCCGAATACACAGACACACACACACACACAAACACACGTACAGTTGTCTTGTATATTTAAAACGTACATAAGTATGTACTTGGAAGGTATATTAAACACAAAGAACTGGTTGCATTTCCAAGAATTAAAAAATGATCATCGTCGGCCGCGATTATGTATTCAGCGAATAATTTCTAATCGTCGTGAGAATTGCGGCCATATACCCAAGTTAAGTTTGCTCAGCTGAGGTGGAGAAGATTGGCTGGTTTTTTATTATATTTATTTATCTACTTACTCATTTTCTAATGGTATAATAAATTTATCGGATTTATTCGAAAACATGGTCAAGGAAGAACTAAGATGAAACCTTACAAATCTGCAACTTACTTTTCGTAAATTAAATCAAAGTAATCTCAAAAAAAAAAAAATTAGCTCAAGTACAAAAAAATTTTTTCGATTTATTTGTAACGTGATTTTTAATTGGAAATTTAATCCACCTAGCTCAATTTGTAAGACGGGTGAGAAGATTTGAGCGAAAAGCATCCGCTATTTGAGGGCATAAGGTTCAACGTGTATAAAAAGTCAGAACTTCCAAAAAGCAATTTACATGGCAAATTTCAGCCTTCTGGACTTATGAGAAAGTGGATGCTAACTGAGAAAGGAATTTTTTCAATGATAAAAAAAAAGAGAAAAACGTCATATCTTCATTTATAACTGCTCAAAAAAGCAGAATTTTTAAATACATTATCCAAATTTTGATTCATACTCGATTGGTACCAAAAAAAATTACAATTTTTTCACCATCTACCAGCTTTTAGAATTTTATGCATGACTAAATTTTTACTCAAGGTTATCCCCATTCATGTTATATCTAATACTTCGTCGAATTAAGTCTACTAGCCGAATTTTGAGCGATTTTTGTTGGTATCGAGCTAAGTAGGTGATTTTATTCCGAGGTGGGGGAGGGGGGAGAGAGGAGGAGTGAAAATTAATCTTTTACATCTTAAGAAATAGTCTGGGTAGTTTTCTAGTGAAGTTCTCTCTCCATTCGCAACATGCATTAATTATTCACATTTTTGATTCAAAACTGAAAACATAAGTGAAAATGTCATTTTTTACTCCAAAAAAGCGTATTAAAATTTTTTTTTAAAAGCTCAAAATGTTTATTCGTAGCTCAAAAATGAAAATTAATCTCAAAAACACGAAAAAACTGTTCAAAAAACGTGAATTTTACGTTTTCAAGTAGTAAAAAGATAGAAAAAATGTTTAAAACGACGGAAAAAATTTTCAAAATGACAATTTACAGGTTAAAATCACAAAACTCTAAAAAAAAATGTCAAAAAACTTCAACTTTGCACCTTAAGATATAAAACGAAGCAAAAAATCGTCTAAATTGTCATTTTACAGCTCGAAAAATGAGAACAAAAGTTGGTAAAAAACGAGTAAAATCTTTCAAAAGAAAATTCACACGTTAAAGCATTGAAAAAAACTGAAAAATACATAAAAATGTCAATTAAATATTTAAATGATGTAGAAAAATGATGAAAAAATCGATCAGAATGTAGGTTTGTTGTTCATAAAACGCAAAAAATTGTAAAAATTATTCAAAAAATCTCCAATATGAAGAAAACATTGTTTAAAATGTCATTTTACAATTCTAAAAACGCGAAAAATTCACTAAAAAAAATGTAGAAAGCGCTTATTTTCCTACTGTAAGATGCAAAATTATAAAATTATGGACCGAAATGTCGTTTTACAGCTTAAGAAATGAGAATTACGTAAAAAATAACGCAAAAATTATTTTTTAAATTCTTTATTTTACACCTAAAAAACCTTAAAACACTGGAATAAATTCTCAAAAAAAATGTAGGATGGAAAAAAAATCGTTCAAATTGTTAATTTATAACTCAAAAATTTTAAAAAAACGCATAAATTGCTAAAAAATTTTTTTTTTTTGTAAAATGTAAATTATGAGAAAAAAAATTCCCCAAAATGTCATCTCAAAGCTGTAAGAAAGGGTAAAAAAGTAGAATAACTGTTTATAAATTGCTGATTTTTCTTCTTTCCGGAGCAACAGTTTTTTTATAAAGATCAAAAAAGGGGAAAACCCCAATACCTCCCCTCCTAAATGACCTACGAGGCTGATTTTCGGATATGTTATACAACATTAAATCGTCTATCAATTGGCTCGAATAGGAACAATTTTTGTGACTTTAGCCCCTTAGTACTGCCTCACCTAAATTTGGGCTCAATTAAGTTTTGACCCAAGGTTATCCTCACTTTGGAATATCAAATGGCGCGCCAATCGAAGCCTATTCCTCAAATTTGATCAATTTTGGTCAATATCGATCTGAACAAATCATTTTTTAGTTTCGCCAGAAAAAAAAGATTTTTTTGATGTTCCATTCCCTTTCCTCCCTTCTCATCTGCCATAGGTCGACAGACCATAATAGCCTTTGAGTTCATTGGCAATATGACATAGAAAATCAGGCTAAACAGAAAGGTGGGATCAAAAAAAAAAAAAATCACTCAAAATGTTATTTTACAACTTTGAGCTACAATGGGCTTTTTCTATGCTCTTAGAAATATCAACAACGAATATTTATTTACTAATTTTTATTCAATGAATCTTCCACGACTCTATTGAAGAATTTTTCATAGCTTATCTAATCACCTAGTAGACTAGACACTGTGGCTCTACACTAAATCCACCGTCTGGTTCTAAATTCCATCCTTCTAGGACTGGGGGGAGGAGGGGGGTGTAAGAAAAGGAGAAATCATGAAGAGGCTTCAAATACGAAAAAAAAATACCGAAAGTATCCTCTTTTTTCATTTCAATGATTTAGAAACTTTATTTTTAAATATCCCCCCCCCCCCATCCACTGCCAACTGATAATTTCGAAGATGAACAATTTACTTAATTATAACGCCCTCATCGCCGTCTTCCAGTCTTCCAATACTTTCAATACAGCTAAATTTTGACTCAAGCTCGTCGTCTTTTCGGTATAAAAAAAATCAGCCACCAAATCTCGTCTAAAGACCGATTTTTGAGGGTGTTAAAAATATTAAACTGCGAAGCAGTTAAATCGCAAGTCCATCCGCTAGAACCAATCCCATTCAAAATTATTGGGTCCGAATTTCACAAAGATTACTCGAAGGGTACGAATTACACAAAATTAACTTTCATCATCTGATGCATACACGATCCATACACGTAGATAAGTATCAAGCTTCACCCAATGCTTCAAAAATTCAAAGTATATACGCACCAATTCGAACTACCAACATCACAACAGCCAGATTACATTTTCAAAAATATTATTACCAGCGGGTCATTCGTCTTTAATGGTTTGGGTTTAGCTACGGTACCTAGACCTGTACGTAATTAAGGCCATAAGTACACAATACTTTCGCTGACGATTAGCGTCGCGTCACACGTCGTCATCTTTACGGCACCACAAGTACAAGTACAAGAACACCAACACAGTAAAAGGTAAGGTTGCCAAACGTCAATACGTCATCAGCAAAACTAGTAAAACTAACATCTACAAGTATTTATGAGACCGTCGTGATACAGCCGAATCCAACACAGCCTCCATTTTAACTACCGAAACTAGCCGATAAGCGAGAAGCTGGAAGCTCGACATCCAATCGTTCGATCACGACTCGACATTCGACACTCACTTAGTATTAAGTATAAACGTACAGATAGATAGGTAGGTACCATTTCTGCTACAGCATGGTCAAATGTACGTACACATGTACATGTTACTCGTATGTAGCAGAAAATTCCGGTGGCACTTGCAGACGCATTTTAATGGGTTCCGCTTTAATGGCTTCTCGTTCTCGGTTGCCACTGCATCCTTGTGTTAGCTCTACGATATCGACACCGTCTAGCATAATAGTTTAATTAACCACGTACTTAGCCACCTTTATCGACCAATTACTCGTACTTTAAATATATTCTCGGTACACCTCGCCTATACTACGTACAATATAATGTACCTCTCTCTCTCTATACCTATGCTTTCGACCTGTCGAGACACGCGTGACTGATTTGTCACATCGTCTACAACCACACCATACGTCTTATAAGAGTACAATAGAGGTGGGATTTTCCGCGTATAAGTAAAGAGAATGCGTTCAGGCAGATAGAGATAGATATCTTACAAGGCGGTGCCGTATAAACGTGAGTTTTTTATACCACAACACCACACAATATTAGTCACCAATTACTCCTCGTACGGTAACGACTGCTGCGTATGGTTATCATTGGCATCGGGGTATCGGATCGGATCGGTTTGTATCATAATCCTGTTGTTAATTAGCTTGTTGTAAGTTGTGCACGCATTTATAAGGTGTCTGTTCGGATTACACTACTAATCCGGCTTGTAAATCGAGTCAACCATACACATAAGTGTCAGCGCAGCGCCACCTTTAGCTCGCCATATCCTGTGCCTGTCACAGACGTCATGAAGTTCAGGAAAGGTATTAGCATACATCGACGTGCAGTACGGACTGAGGCGAGTTCGACTGTAATAGTCTAACCTCCTACTCCCGAACCCCACCCTTACCCGTACATATCACTGCACTTGATTACCAATCCAAATGGAGGACCTTGGAGAAAAAAATGTATCCTACTAATTTGGTCATGTAGGCATTTTAGCTATCTCCATTATTGAACGGGTAGCATTCGTCTGAATTTCACGAGCCCCTTCGAAAAATCAAAATAGGCAAATTTTGTACATGACCAAAAACGCGGCACTATTCAAAACCACGATTTCGACCAACTGTAGCCATTTTTTGGCCAACACAGATATTCATTTTATTAATTCCCCTTAAGACTATAAAATCATTTACTCTGCTCGACATCGACTAAAATCACTGTAACTTGGTAAATACGCTCGGTTAGGCGGTGGATTAGATATGCACCAGTGGGCACGACTTCGGGTCAAAATTCAGTCATACCCTATTTTGGGGGAGGCGGTGCTGAGAGGCTAAAAACGCAAAAATTGTTTCCTTTGGAGCCAATGGATAGATAATTCAAAGTAGCATAACATATTCAAAAATCAACCTCTTGGGTCAATTAGGAGGGTAGATATGGGGTTGTAAATTTAGTAGGGGTCGTAAATGGTACTTTTGAGTAGAGGTAGGGGCAGGTTTGGACTTTTCCATTCCACTGCATCTTCTCACAGTGCAAAAAACAAAGTTTGGTGATTTTTTCAAATTTTTCAAGTTTGTTTGAGCACATCTTTCCTTCAAATTGAGCTAGAAACACTTTGGTAGTGATTCTAAGTTTATCTTTTGGAAGGTTTTAACTATTCACTCCAATATCACATAATACCCCCCCCTCCCCTCCACCCAACGAATGAATGGGAAAGCTAGTTTTTACAACTTTCCAATTGGTAAAGAAATTCAATTTTCAGATTTTTAGCCTGATTTTCTATGTCATATTGTCAACGAAAACCAGGCCATTACAGCCTATTGACCTATTACAGATGAGGAAAGAATATCAACAAAATCCGTTTTAGGGTCCTAGAAGAGTATTACAACCATCTTTGGCCACGTGACATATTTATTTTTATCCCCCCCCCCTCCAGGACTAAAATCATTTACTTTGCTTGATAGTGACCAAAATCGCTCTAATTTTGTCATTAGGCTCAATCAGGCGAAGGATTAGATATGCACGAGTGGGTACGACCTTGGGTCAAAATTCAGTTATGCCCAAATTTGAGAGAGGAGGTGCTAAATGGCCAAAAAAGCAAAAATTGTTTCTTTTGGAGCCAATGATAATCCAAAGTACTATAACGTATTCAAAAATAAGCCTCTTGGGTCAACAAGAAAGGGAGATATGAGGTTTCCCCCCACACATTTCGACATTGAAAAAGTAACGTTACTCTGCTATCTCTGCTCCAAATTGAGCAAGGATTTTGAAATTTTATACGTAGACTTAGTAAGGGCCATGACGTGCCTTTTGAGAGGTTTCCACTTTTCAGAATCATTGCACCCCTTACAGCCCGGAAATATGGGTTTTTGGGCAGAATTTCCAATGTTTTGAATTTGTTCCTCGCCTGATTTTCCTCCAAATTGAGCTAGGAAGTTGAAATTTGGTATGTAAATTCAGTAAGGGTTGTAATGTATCTTTTGGGAATTTCGACTTTTTAGCTTCAATACAGCCCCTCATAGCTCCCAAAAAGTTTTTTTTTTGCAGGGTTTTCTCATGCTTTGAGTTTGTTGCACAACTCCCCCCCCACAATTAGTCTAGGAAGTTGAAAATTGGCATGTACATTAAGTATATGTTCCAGATGTGTCTTCGGGGGGACGGGGTGGGGCTGTATTAACTTTTCAGCCTGATTGCACCCCCTTACAGCCTTAAAAATATAGTTTTTTGGTCGATTTTCTCTATTTTTTGAGTTTGCATCTCACATAACTCCCCTCCAAATTGAGCTAGGAAGTTAACATTTGATGTGCAGATTTAGTATAGGTTCTAGATGTGCCTTTAGGAGGTTTCGAGTTTTCAGTCTAATTTCAACCCCCCCCACCCCTCGCAACCCTCAAAAAGTTATTTTTTTGTAGATTTTTCTTTTTTTTTGAGTTCTTTGCTCACCTCCTCACCCTTCTGTTGGGCCAGGAAGTTTACATTTGGTACGTTGATTTAGTATAGGCCCTAGATATGTACTTCGGTGGTTTCGATTGTTCAGCTCCATCGCACTCCGCCTACCCTCACCACTAATTAGTTCAATTCACATGATTATAATATTTCACGAAAATCATCCTGAAAGAGCGATGCTTTTTTTTGTTTTCAAAACTTTACATTATATTGCTTGAAGTATCCCCCCCCCCCAATGTGAAATTTTGAGAACGAAAAATCTGTCCAAATCGTGGTTTTGAATAGTGAATCTTGTACTAGGCAAATTTTGCAGTATTTTTTGATACACACAAAATTAGCTTATACTGATTTTCTGAAGGGGCTCGCGAAGTTCAAACGAATATCGCCCCTTCAATTGTGGAGACTGGCAAAATATGTACATGACCAAATTAGTAGAAAATTTTTTTTTTTTACAAGGTGTACCAGGTGCTTGGATTGGTAATCAGATAAAAATTCTCCCTAGATTGCTGCACAGTGATACCCAAAGGGAAGATCAGACTATCATAATTGAACTGCCATCTATGCTAATGCCGTTTCTCAACTCCACGCATGACGGACGTCTACGGTTAGTATATGCAGATGAGGAATCTCATTCCAGTGCTAATAGAATCGCTAGTTTATTCGGTGGCACCGCACATGGCACGCCACCATTTGCCAACGAGTATTATGTACCACATTTGTATAGATATTAAAATAACCAACGAACGCATCTTCGGGGCCCACCTCGGCAGTCGGCACCTCGCTGTCGATTGGAAAAACGTTTTAGAAAAATATACTATTCGTCTGCCAGCGTACGTAACGCACACGTGAATCTATCTCTCGTAAAACGATGATGTACATGTACATATAAAAGAGAGTGAAAGACTCCAGGGTTAACAAACTGGGCCAGGCAATAACATCCCTGCACCGGCCGCGCTCGCTAAGATCCCCGACGACGAAGCCCTCAGCCACAGCTCGCCTAACGCTGCCGCATCGACTCCGAACCAACACCGGGAATAAATAAACAGAAAGCTTTTAATTTATGTTATTGAACTCGCCCAACAGAATAAATAAATACGTAAATAAATAAATACATATGTAAACAAGCGAGCAGCACCATCAAGACCCGTCTCCGGTTTTAAAATAAATATCTCGCATACTTTTTACGTAGTTACGTACGTACGTACGTACGTATGTATGCATGTACCAGTACCTATACTCGTCTTCTTTTCTCTCTTTCTCTTTCTGTCTCACTTTTTCACTCTTCTCTTACGTACCAACAAACAGCACATACACATCAATACCATATACCTACTTATATATCTTTCTCTCGCGCGAGTAACTCACATTTCCGACTTATACACATATACATATAGACTTTTAAACGTATACAATTCTTTGTCTTCGTCTTTCACCCTACCCCTCTTACACATTCACTCTCTCTTTCTCTCTTTCTCTATCTACATTGTCCTCTCTTTCACTTCACCATTTATACACATTATATTATGTACTATTTTTTTTTTTTTTTTTTTTTTTTTTTTTTTTTTTTTTATCGCATACATAATACGTATACACGAGTGTAGATGGTATATATGTATGTACATTATACACATACATATACAAAATACACGTACGTATAATTAAATAAAACGCTAATACTGCCCGTCGTCGAATCCTTCCTCGACTAATCTTCGAGCAGTCTACACATATAAATACGAATAAGTACAATCTGCCTATTTTCCACCTAATGCATCTCGCATCCTACATATTAAAAAATCATCCGAGTAATAAATAAATACAAACCAAACGCAAGCCCGAAAAGTTTTTTCGACAAAAAGATTACGTGAGGAAAAAAAATTCACGACCATTGCTACGATATAAGATACCTATAAAGATGTAAAACAATAATATGGCTTTTCTCCTGCACCTTGAACAGTACTCATAGCGTATGTGATCTATTTTTTGCATACAATACAACTAAAGTGCTGTACTTCGAGGCTAAATTACCAATATCTTACTGAAAAGTATTCTTTTTAGTTTGATTTTCTACCACTTATTGGATGAGTGAAGAGGGGAGGAGGCTGTGCCAGCAAAATTCACCTTAAAAGTCTGTAAACCCCATTTGTAGACACGTCAGGCATTTATTTTCATTTTATACTTTTCCTACCCAAAATAAAAAATTGTTTTATCGGCTCGACACCGACCAAAATCACTCAAATTCAGGTGGTAGTTTTAGATTGGCGACAGATTAGATATACATGAAGGGGGGGGGGGGGATGACCTTGAGTCAAAATTCAGTTACTCTTGAACTTGGGCGAGGGGGTACTGAAGGGCTAAAATAGCAAAAAATGGTTCTTTTTTGAACTAATAGTTCGACAGAGAATCAAAAGTTGTACGTCATATTTAAAAATCAACCTCCTAAGCCAATTAGAAGGAAAAATATGGGGATTTACTATTTTTTTGACCTTCAACCAAGGTCATATCTGGCGTATCTCTCATGTAAATTCAGTTAGGAGGCTGAAATACGCTATATAGATTTAGTAGGAATCCCACATATGCCTTTTGTACAATTCAACTTTTTAGTTTGATTGCAAGCCCCCTCCCCCCTCCTTTCCTGGATCCAAAAAAGCAATATTTTGAGTAATTTCTGTTATTTTTCAAATTTGTCCTTTCCACGTCTACCCTTCAAACTAAGGTAGGGGTTAGAATTTAGTAGATAAATTTTATTAGCGATTCCAGATGTGTCATGAGATGGGGAGGGGGAGGGGGTCAAATACTCACTCCAACGACTACCAGTACCAATATATCCCTAGTTCTCTACCACTGATTAAGAAAGAGTATCACAGAGCTCTTCTTTATATTATTCCATAAATGGAATGGTTCACTTATTTACAATATTTTACGAAAATCAGCCTTAAAATGCCACGCATAGCGACGTTTTTTTTTTTTTTGGTACAATTTGAGCTCATCTATAATCGCGTAAAATTTAAACAATACGAGAGAGATTTTTATAAACTTTGTAACAAGTAAAAAAATGTTCGAAGAGCACAATCGAATCGCCTTGTCCTTTCGAAGCATCTTTTTTTTCATGTTCTCAACTTCTTACCACTTTTACGACAATACGATTGAAGAATGAAAGGATCCTTTAAACCATAAAAATGTACTTTTTGTACCCAAAAGATACCGGTAACTTTTCGCTAAGTAATTAGTTTTAACAACGTGGTATATATATTGGGGTAATGGGTCGGAGGAGGAGGAGGGTGGGGTGAGGGCGTTCTCACGAGATCAAACCTAGTAACTTTTTCGAGTAAGTACGTCAAGATGTAGAGCTTCCAACTTTCTTTCTAAAGCTGTCTACTATTTTTTACTTCAACTGAGCTTCGTTTCGATAGATGAAAAATCATAACAATCGTGTAAAAATTCAAGAATATTTTAAAACGATAAGAGGGAGAGGGGGGAACAAACGTATAGAGAGGTTAAATTTTCATAAGGCACATCCAGTACCCTCGATAAAGTAATGTATTAAATTTCAAGCTTATGGGTACTTCCCCTCCCCTCCCTTCCCTAAAGATTGAAAAAAAAACGTTTTTCAGGGGAAAAACTTAATTTAAAAATGAGTTAGAGGAAAAAATTCGAAATAGAAGGTTGTTGGCTACCAATTTTTTTCTACGATACACATCATTAATTTTTTTTTTCATCATTTGACCTGTGCTTAAGAATGAGAAAAATCCTTAAAATTTTGCTTCCATGTCTCAAACAATGCACTTTACACAAAAATTGATCATGGACACACTTGTTGGCCGTGAAATTCTGGGTCAGAAAATGTGATCAGAAATTTGATTGAAACGTATGGTACGCATTTGTGTTCAAGCTCCTCAAAAAAGCGAAAAAATTCATCGATTTTTCTGATTTATAACCGTGAAAAAATTTACGAAAACTGCCGACCAATTGAAAAAAATTGACAACCAAATAATGTAAGCAACTGTGAATCGGTATTCGGTGGTACAAAAATAGTACCACAGGTAATACTTCTTTTGACATTGCACCTTGAATTTTTGATTTTCAACTTTTTGTCGAATACTCGCATAATACTATCGTCGAAAAATTCACCGATAAGATTAAAGAAAAAATTGAAAAATATAAAAAGAAGAAGACGATGATATCGCGTCGAAGCGCATATAACAAACTAGTAAAGTTGTACAATTTACGCTTTTCTATTTCTATTCATTTAACTCAGTTATAATAAACAGCAGCATGATAATTAAATATGCATCCTATATTTATACTCGCAGGGTTTCTCGTTACGTGAAAGAAAACCTTTGCAAAATGCCTTGAAGCGAATATAGTTCGCGAAAACTCGACATATTCTACGAATAAGACGTAAAAATTAGCAAAATAAAATTAACTTCAGACGTTCCAACGTTGGTATAGAAGAGGTAGAGGGGGGTGGGGGAAAACGAAGATTTCTCGCGTATGTATTCGATAATAAATAATACCTCTACGAACAATAATTGAAAACGAGAAATTTGATTTAAACTCTATTCGATTTATTTCTTATCTAAAAAACTGCCTTCGAAGTGATGTGAATTAGGAAACGAGTAGAAATTCATTTAATAATGAATAATGCAATCCATCTAACTCAATGGCACATACTTAGAACACCTATGAAATCTATATGCCTAATGTCATCCCATCAGTTCAACTTGGAGAGGTGATATGAGCGAGACGATTCGTAAAAAAGTGGAAACCGTTCAAACTATTATTTCATCGAGGTTGTGAGGAGGTGCAAGGGGACTGAAAATTCTAAACTACACATCTAAGGAGCCATATAAATCTACATACCAAATTTCAACCATCTACTTCAATCTACAGGGGAAAAAAGAAAGAAGAACCCCCTCCCCCCAAAACAAATACTAAAAGGACTCTTCAGACGCAAAGAGAAACCATCGAAAGAATGTAAGTTACGATATTTTCTTCTTTTTATTTAATATTTGTCACTTTGAAAATTTTCTTCCATATTTTCAGCGAAATTGGGTAAAATCGACCGAGGTAAAGTTCAACTAATTTTTCTCGATACTTCGATTTGAAATCTTAAAATCAATCCGTGGTCAAGGTCAACTCTTGACAGGTCAACTTTCTTTAATTTTCCTCAGTATTTCAACTTAAAATCATGAAGTCAATCCAGAGACAAGGTCAGCTGTTTATGGATCGGCTTGGAACACCTTTAATTTTCCTCAACATTTCAACTTGAAATCATAAAATCAATTCTTCATAAAATAAGTCCACTGATGCCAGTTAAATGATGACGTCACACTGATGCCAGTCCTCTAGTAACATCTCTAATTTTCCTCAACATTTCAACTTGAAATCATAAAATAAGTCCACTGAGGTCAGTTCAATGATGACGTCACACTGATGCGGTCCTCTAGTAACATCTCTAATTTTCCTCAACATTTCAACTTGAAATTATAAAATCAATTCCTCATAAAATGTTCAATGATGATGCCACACTGTTGATGGTCCACTAATGTCACCTAATGATGATGGTCAACTGCTGACAGTAAATTGTTGACGATTTTTCCAGAATGCGTCACTAAACAACTTTCGGTGTTGATAAGAAAAATCTCTAAAATTTACTTTTCAGGGCTATGATGCAGTGGGGGGGGGGGGAGAGTGCTATGGAGCTGAAAAGCTGGAACTCCCGATGGAAATATCCAAGACCACTATTAAAATCATACACCAAATTTCAACCCCCCTCGCCCAATTTGGATGGAAGATACGGGTGAAACAGCCTGTTTTCATGGTTAAAAAAAAGGTAACCCCCCCGCCCACAAATCCTCCTTCCTAATTCACTTTGAAAGCTGATTTTTGGATATGTTATACTACTTTTGATTCCCTATCGATTGATTCAAAAGCAAGCAAATTTGCAAAATTTTGGCCCCTCAGCACCCCCTACCGCAAATTCTGGCATATCGAATTTTGGCCCTATATCATCCGTATTAATACATAAACATCTAATAAGCCATCAATGTAATCCTATTGGGCCAATTTGGGCCATTTTGATCACTATCAAGCAGGGTAAATAAATTTAATCTTTGAGAAAAAAATTAAAATAAATGTCTGGTATGTGCGAAAAAATTGCCTTTATGACCTTCGAGGTTCCCAAAATGTATTGTATTTTGATGATACCACTCCCCTCCCCCTCTTCACCCTCCCCAGATCGTTAGTCAGTAATAGCTTGGTTCTCGTTGACAATATGATATAGAAAATCGGCCCGATAAAAATTTCACATGCGTACAAATGATCTTTGTGGCCACCTGGACTTTGAAACAAATTTTGTTGACACCCCTTCCCTTCACTTCCCCATCCGCGCATCATCCAAAGGTGGATATTCTGCAATAGCCTGGCTTTGGTTGACAAAACGAGGTGGAAAATTACTCTCGAAAATATATTACTTTTCAAGTATTATAATAATAAAATAAAAATAGAACAAAATTACACACCTCGAAAAAAAAAAACAACACCCCAGTTGAATATTGTAATTGATAAATCCATCAGTTGTAGATTGAATTCGTTATATTAGCTATTGGAAAATTTAATCATACATATATTCCAATTTCAATAACACCGACATCCAAGTAAACCACTCTTCACTTCATACACCTCCCCCCTCTCGCCTTCTCCAAAGTAATCATTAAATCTGTTCCGAGTCCGAATTTACCCTCTATACGCGCATATAAACTCCCTGCCGAGACACGATAATCTCATAAACAAATATTCAATTCATTCGATACACGTTGCTGCGGTATCTACTTGAAAATGTGTACACAAAAAATACAAAATAAGCGAACAACGTCCTCATATACGCGCAAGAAAAATTTCCACCAAATAATCTCCAGCCCTCCGACGATGATGTTGGTACAGGAGTTGGAAGAGCTTCATTAGCGGTTATTCTACCTCCCTCCAACCCCCTCCCCTCACTCTGTCTAGAGTAGCGAAATGCGTATGTATGTGTAGATACAGCACGCAGGCTACAAAAACCATGTTGTGAGAAATAAAAATTACCTGCTATCTGGTTCGACGACCCTTGAAAAAAGATTAACGTAAAGGCCGTATAAAGAAAACTAAGATAAAAATTCGGGTCAGCTAAATAGAAATGCCTAGAAAAAGATACTGATTTCTTGGAATAAAAATATTAAAGGTCGCGGGTTAAAATTTTATTAAAACAGTTTTCCCGACGAGATTAAGATAGGCAGATAGATACTGTATAAGCGTGCGTCTGAAAAAATATTACATCCTCGTACATATACATATACAAGTTGGTAAAATTATTTATAAGTACGTAATATAGATTCAATTTCTTCAACATAGCCATCGATCTTATTAATTAGCCTTGACGTGTTACAATTTCAAATAACTGTATAATCAGTTACTTTTAAGCTATTCCATCGTTAACGATTCATCGACAATACTCGAAAATTTTAACGCTCGATAATTACGAACAAATTTTTCACCAGATTTCTTTCCCTTTTTTTAGTCAGAAATTAAGACAATTCTTAGATACCTATAATTTGACGTAAACACGATGTTTCCCCAAATGAGAAAGCTAATCGAGCTTCGTATCTCTTGAAATACCTAATACAATTAAAAATATTTCAACACACATTGATCAAGACTGCCCTACTTGATCAGACCGTAATGTATTCGAGGTCAATGTCACAGCAACACTCCCAACACACGACACACAGACACTACAAGAAGTACTATTTTCCACCAGGTCGATCTATGTACTCGTAAATCTTCCGCATAAACACATCATCCATCTTTGCATACCCCCCTCTCTCTCTCTCTTTCTCTCTCGAAAAAAACACGATAATTTCCGTCTCACGTGTACCAACACGTGACAAATCTTCGGCCATATTTTAAATAATGTACAAGTGAAATTACACCATACCAAACTAGACTCGACTCACGAATACATTAATCCATCATTAAATCTAGACTATTTTCGAATTTTTATTTTCGCGAAACGCATCATTACCTCGTAAATAAACATACTCAACATAATTCACAGCAGAAGAAAAAAATAAAAAGTCGAACACTAACGAATGAGAAAGAAACGTGAGGCAAATGAAAATGAAAAAAAAAAAAAAAAAAAGAGCTGTGTATACGAATCGATGTAATTTTCTGTATCACATATTATCGCTAAATATGCTCGAACTTACGTACGTTTCCTAAACCTTGACTTCTAGCTACAGATTTACTTATTACAAAGTAACCATATTATAAGTAGATAGCTAATTAGTCGATAAATCGAAACTGATAAAAACGAGTATAATCGTTATCGACGTTCTTATTTAATCAACTGCCCGATATTGGACCATTAATTTAATTTAATCATTTTAATTATAAAAGAACATCGCTAAATGAATGATTCATTTAATTTACCGAAACAGTAGAGAAGCACGTTCACGTATCTACCTATTCATACACGTACTTACTCTCTCTCTTATGGTTTACCAATTTTGTATAGAATAAATTTCACGTAGAACTCGATCGACGACGATATATTGTGGTTAGGAAGCACACACCTGCGTTCTTCCCCCCTCCTCCTCCCTCCCCACTACCATTAATTCTGTTTGGATACGTATGCTGGTTTTTTAAACTCTCAAATTCATTGCTATTGAGTGTCTTGTTTTTTGAAGGAGGTGGGGGAGGGGTTGTTTTGCTCGCAAGCTAAGCCCTGTTTTGGTTCGCTATATCTTCGTATCGCATCATTTTTCAATTCCCCCTCCCCCGCCCCTCTGGCCCTTATTAAGGTCCAACCACCATTAGCACCTTTCATCCCTTTCAACCGAAAAAATTTTCCAGTTCTTGCTCTTGAAACAGTCCTAATGAAAAATACTCAAACTAGTGTTCTATGAAAGGCTATAGCACTGGCAGGGTAAGGAGGACGATTTGGCCCTTGAGTCTCAGAATTTCATTTTTTTTTCCAGAAACTATTTAGACATTGGTAAAATATGATTTTAAAGCTTATTCGCGATTTTTTATCTCGTCGCTAGGATATGGGGTAGTGAAAAGTGCACTTTCTGAGGGATTTTTATAATAATTTTTTCCCTTCGTGAATTTTTAACCGTTTGAGGAGTCTGGTAGGCCCCAAAAAATTTTCACGAGTTGTTAAAAGTATTTTACACCAGCGGTATTTTTTTCAATTTTTTTTTTTTTTTTTGGAGTAGTGGCCTCTCTACAGCTGTCAAAAAATACGAATTATTTAGTCGGTAATTTGATATTTAACTAACGAAAAAAATGGATTTTAAGGGCTGTAGAGGGGACCACCACTCCAAAAAAATTGAAAAAAATATTAAAGGTGTTGGAGGCTTTTAAAAACTCGAGCTAATTTCTTCAACTTTCCTGCTCTAAAATAGAAGCCTACAAGTCCCCTCAAAGTTTTCAAAGCCCATTTCAAGGACATACGAAAGGTGCAAAAAATCTGAAAAAATTTCATAACACTCCCTCTGGGTACTTTTCACTTTCATACGGAGTTTTAAAAAAATTATTATAAGAACCCTCCCCCCCCCCTCGATGACAAAATACAGAATTGCAAATACGCTTAAAAATCAACTTCCATTACCGTCCAAATGAGGAGGTGAAAAGCAAAACGTAATAAGTCCATTTTTGAAAATTTTTAGAAAAAAAGTAAAAACCTGGTACTTTAATTGCCGCGTTTAGACGCTTTTTGCAAACTTTAATTCGTAATTTTTGCCATTTAAAATCGTTTACGAGGCGTGACAATGCCACCGACCCATCGATTCCTCGTCGAATTTTACTAAAAATAATGATGTAAACTCAAAAGAAAAAAATTTAAATTTATTACGTATCCCTTTTCACTATCTCAAATAGTCCCTCAAGAAATTTTTAATTCTTGAGACCCAGCAGCTAATCGTTCTCCTTGCTTTGCTTTAGTCTTCATTCAAAATCCATCAAAATAACTAAACGATCGCCCAAACGGGTGAGTAATCGTTTAATTGATCGGTTGATCATTCGATTAGAATTTTTCACGCGTCATTACGACGAAAATTTTTCATGTTCGATAATTGATTATACCCACGAAGCCTAAAAGATAACTTCGCCAAAGAATTTACTCATTTAAGATCCCTACAATAGGATTATTTTCATTTCGTTAATTTAAAATTTGATAATTTCTGGTTACATTTGGTGAAGAAACGCACCCGAAAATTTTTACAAACGTACGGATATTTTTTTATAGGCTCAAATAAATCTCTAAAATTCAAATCAATTTCATTCAAAATAAAAATTTCAGAGAATTTTCTTATAAATGAGGGTATAACTTGAAAGATACGCCTTTGATACGAAAAATCACCAAAATTCCAAGACACCACACCGGTGAAAATTTCCCAATACAAATTCAAAATTGTCTTAAAATTTCCCAACTTCAACTTCAACAATTTATGCTAAAATAAAATTCCCTTGAAAAACATTTTTTTATTCTACATATTCGTAATTATATTAAAGTAGGTCCAACGACGACGAGCAATCTTGCGTAATAAAATTATTAAATTAAATTTTATTACGTCGTTTCAAAGGTCACCTCGTCGTCCACGTTTGCGTTGCGTTTTATGAGTAAAAATTCATAAAAATTACATCATATCGATAAACGACGACCGGTGCGAATTTTAAATTTTAGTCAAAGTTGCGCCTTCGCAAACACGATAACTTATACCATCAATTTCCGGCTCGAACCAACTTGTATTTTTCTTTCATGCTATAATATTTAACCTTTTATGAGCGTCAAGCTCCGGGAGAAGAATTTTTTCCACATAAATACGCGTGTATCGTCGAAGCAGTGGTGTAGCGATCCCCCCCCCCCCCCCCACCAGAGCACTGTAGCTATGCATCCTTTCAACGATGTGGTCAAGAATTTCTTGAAGAGGTTAAAGTTTCTCTAAATAGGAATGGGATGAGATCAAAAATTACTTTCAACGTAAAAGTGATATTTTCCATCAATAAAAAGGATTTTTCAACGGTTTAAGAAATAAAATGGTAATTTTCTCAGAACACATGGGTGGGGGGGGGTGAAGTCTAGGTTTGCCACTATAACTGAATAATAAAGTGCAATGTATTTTTATACCAGTTTAAAGTAGTAAATAAAGTTCGGGGTCAGTATTAATTACGATAAATTTATTCACTGGCGTGGGTTAGCTCAAACATCAGAACCTGGAGGAGGGGTGAGTTCGAAAAAGCTCTCTTTCTAAATCTTCCATGAAGAATTGCTCGTTAAGAATGTACGTTCATCATATTTTTGTTCTCAAGGACCTTTTGATCATCTATTTTGCTTCGCACAATGAAATTTCACCTTTTCCCCCATTTTATAATGTTTTTAGACTGATTTTCTATCGAATTATGAATAATAAAGGGAGGAAGAATCAACAAAATTCATTTCGTGGTCCTCAAAGATCATTAAAACAGTTTCTGGCTAGGTTAGGAATTTATCTTTTATTATTTTTCCTGCTCCGATATACCGAAAATCATTTACTCCGCTCTATACCGTCCAAAATCAAATAGACTTGGATTGATATATACGAGGAGGGATAACCTTGGGTCAAAATTCAGTTACGCCCATGTCTCGGAGTAGGGGATGTTGAGGAGCTAAAATCGCAAAAATTATCCGCTTTTGAACCAGTCGATAGAGAATAAAAAGTTACACAACATCTCTAAAAATCAACTTCCTACGTCGTTTAGAAAGGGAGATATGAGTTTTTTTTTCTTTTTCCACCTCAAAAAGAGTCACATTCATGCACACTTCTACTCTAAATTGAGCTTTGTGGTTGAAATTTGAGATTAGATTTAGTAGAACGTTCTAGATGTAGCTTTTGCAGTTTCAAAAATTCATTCTATTAGTTACCTCTGCTCGTCCCCTTCCCTGTTTGAGAAAAAAACAAAGCGCAATTTACGTATCTTCAACATTGAGTCTTGGACCGATTAAGCCAATCGAAATGATTAAATTTTTAGAAAAATTACTTTCACCGTCGATCGTTCATTTTTGCAAATCAAAAAATGATGTGTACTGTTGACAAGTTTTAATGATTTTTCTACTTCAAAATTCAGTTTCAGCTCCTAAGAGATCTCAATCTTGGCAGAAATGACGTTTTCATCGTCAACTCCTAAATACTTAATTTTGGTTGGACCAAGGTGCTCGTTAAGGCGTTTCAATTTCATTTCACTTTTTTTTTCAAAAATAAGCAGGGCATAATGAAAATAAATTGGGAAATGATATCAAATGAACGTAGAAAATTTTATAGTTTATAAATTGAACTTTTGACTCTCTCTAAAATAGGTTCACAAAAAAGAAAAAAAATTATAAATTATAATTTAAGTTTGAAGTGACCTGTAGTGACACACCAATATTTAAAAAAATTTTTTAAATAATTTTTTTTTCAATTTCTATGAAAAATTTTAAAGTATTAAATCAATTTGAGGAGAGCCAAGAGTCAAGTCAGATGCTCCAAATTTTCATCACGTTCATTTTACGTTATTTTCCAACTTTTTTACATTAATTTATTCGCCCAATGGCGGCCATGCCACCTTACAGTTTTATAAACAGAAAATTATAAACGAAAATAAAACAAAACGAAGTGATATAAAAATTAAGAAGAAAAAGAAACGATAAATAAAGGTGAAGCATACCCTGCCCTCTTCTACCTTTGAAAAAAAACGGGGTATTTTTTAATTACTAATTAAATAAACCTCAACGATCAACGTCGCCATGATTTTTTGAAAATCGATTTATTTTCATTTTTTCTGCATTTTAGTCAGGGTTTCCGAAGGGAAACCCCCTGATTTTTTTTTATCTAGTTGTTTGGGGGTAAAAAATTAATTACTCCGTCCCATACCGGCAAAAATTGCTAAAATTTTAAATTTCGCCAAAACTCGCCGACTGTATTTTTTTATTAAAGTTTGAACGGTCCATGGTCCAAATTGGGGCAGGTCCATTTTTGGGAATGGGGGTAAGTGGGATTGAAAAATCGAAAAATAGAAATGTTTCACTGTCAATCGATAGAAAATCGAAAGAGCTACAACATATCCAAAAATGAATTGTCTACGTCGATTACAGCCTTAGAAATCGGTCCATTTGGACCATTTTACGAATATTTTGACTATTGTTCATCTGTACTGGTTGTACTAATTCACCTAGAGGGTTGAAACTCAGTACGTAGTTGACGGTAGTGTCCCCTGGGGGCGGAGGTGCCTTTTTAAGGTCTTGACTCGCCACTCCTAACCCATCCCATTGTAGATCCAAAAAAAAAACCGTTTTTCAACGTTTTCGATTAATTGTTCAATTCTACAGGTCGCTCTAATTGAGCTAGTACCTTGAAACTTTGTACACAGGTCGGGGAAATATGCAGACTGTGCCTTTTGGGGGTCTCAACCACTCCTGTCCAAATGAGTCCCTTCCACAGTCCCGTAAAGGGAATTTTTTTTGGAGATTTTTTCCGAATTTAACGATAAATAGGGGGCAATCTTGATGCATTTCCATGGAAATGCTTTTTTCATCGTCGATTTGTACGCAACGATGACGAAGAGATTAAAGGTCGGCTATCTATTTAAAAATGTACCTACGCTTTTTTCCAAAATTCATGTTCAAGCTATGACAATTCATTTTCGTGGGAGGAAATACAGGAACATAATAGTGTACCATTCTAAAATATCGATGAGATGCATACAAAACCTATACGACGAGTTAGGGACGTGGACAACAGGAAAACCACCTGACTCCAAATGCATCGTGACGAGAAGCTTTTTATTTTTAATTTTTGATCAAATGGAAATAAATCTCTCTTTTAATGAATATAATTCATATAAAATGCTCGATCGGCTAGATCAATTTAATAATCAAATTAATAAATCACGATCAATTTCAGAGGAAAAATGGATCCAAAAAAAATGTAGAAGATTTATTTTTGACGCCAACCTCATCCAATAACCAAAAATTGACTTAAATTCGAATATGTACTTCAATGCTGCCAAGAACGACTCAACAATTCATCATATATGCAGCTTACTCACACAAACACGAGCTCATATGCACCCTGCTCCTTTATATGCATAATGGTAGCTTTTCACTCTGTTGTGTGCTCTTTTCATTGTTTCGAGCAGGACTAAATAATTCGTCGGGCCGCGTTACCCAGACTACGAGGAATATAATTCTTCAGTACGCACATTTTAGGGGCTGACTCGACGAACACCACCGCAAAATCTGTCTCTTTCTACGAGTATCTCGCTCGTGCTCTCTCTATCTCTCTTTTCGGTATGAATCTCGACGACGACGACCGACGCGACAATCATTCTTATGTAAAATAGGGGGAATTAAAAAACTCGTCGAGGCGATGTTTGTAGATGTAACTACGTATTGTTTAGGAATATGTATTAATAATAATACACGCCGACGATTTTTTCCTTTTTTTTTTTTTTTTTTTTTTTTAAAATTTA